>JAMXBB010000001.1:116293676-116536286 GCA_024138015.1 Lumnitzera littorea
GGGGTGGGTGTTGATGCAAAACATACAATAGAATGATTGAGAGAGATCAACTTTCGAGAGGAAGATGTACAAAGTGAAATTTTTTTATGCAAGTCAAGAGAATTGTAGTAAATGCATGTGGTTAGTTAATTTGTTATGTACAAGTTTGTTTATATGCAAAAGGAAAACATGTATGTGCATGTATACATGTGTAAGAAAAATAAACTGTATAACAACTATTAGTAATCCTTTCAAGTTGGACTTAGGAAAAGACCTAACTTGTAACTAAAAGAGTCTAGACGAGAAGAATTAATTGGTTTAGTCATACAATCTACAAGTTGTAAGCAGGAAGGAACATGAACAATCTAAAGAAAACTTGAATTGAACATCTACTTTGATGTGCTTAGTCCAACTATGAAAGTATGGATTTTCGACTATCTATTTAAGAAAATTGCTATTAGAGAAGAGAAGGATTAGGAGAGTAACAACAATATTCAAATCATGTAGCAAGTAAGAGAACCACAACAGCTCCTTGGTGCATAAGGTATTACTCATGTATTTTGCCTCTACAAATGAGGTCGACATTGTTAGTTTTTTTTTTCTTTTTTTTTTAATCATCATCTTCCAAGCTACAAGAGATGACCCAATAAACACACAAAGTCCTATGACTTTCGATCTACCCTTAAATTGCCCCAATCAGCATTAGCATAGCCAAGAAGAATGAAACAAGGAGTTGAAGAATAAAACAATCCCTTGTGTAAAGTGCCCTTAACATACTTTAGGATATGAAAAGTAGCAATCAAATGGGACTTCTTAGGACATGACACAAATTGACTAAATTATTGAAAAATGAAGCTCAAGTCTAGTCGAGTCAAAGTAAGATACAACAATCTTCCAACTATACGTTGAAGCAATTAAGGATTAGATAATTCTTCTCCAAATTGACCATCAAGGTGCAAATGCATTGGAAATGGAACTAAACAGGGTTTTTTCTCTAGTGAGACCAACATATTCCAGAATTTCTATTGCAAACTTCCTCTATTTCAACCAAAAACTAGATGAGGACCTATAAATTTTAATGCCTAGAAAAAATCACATCACCTAAATCTTTTATAGTAGATGCCTTGTCAAGGGACATTTTGATAGAGGAAGTATTAGTCATATTATCACCTCCAACTAGTACAACATCAACATAAATTAAGATTGCAACAAAGCCATTTGAAGTATGCTTAATAAGTAAGGAGTAATCATTTCTAGATTAAGGAGACCCAAATAAAGTGAGATGTTTATAGTACTCCTTATTCCATTGTCTATAGGCCTGTTTAAGGCCATACAAAGAATGAATCAACTCGCAAACTTACCCTAGATTAGTTGAAGTATATCCCTTTGGTGGTATCATATAGATCTCTTTATCTATATATCCGTATAAAAATGCATTATTGACGTCTAGTTGGTAGACATGCCACCCTTTAATTGATGCTAAAGCAAGAAAGAGCCTTACAGTAGATAAGTTTGAAATAGGAGAAAAAGTATGTGTGTAGTCCATACCTTCAACTTGATTGTAGACCTTTGTTACTAATCGAGCTTTGTAACTTATGATGGGAGCATCAAACTTATACTTAACTTTGAAAATCCATTTACAAGTAGTGGCTTTTTTACTTAGAGGTAGAGAAGTCAACTACTAAGTTTGACTGAAATCCAAAGCAAGTAGCTCTTATTGCATAACTTCAACTCATTTTGGATCATCTTTAGCCTCGTAATAACTTGTTGGCTCATGAACTGCAAAAACATTAACCCAAGACACTACATACTCCTTAGGATATGATAAGAAGTTATCAGGTGTAAAAAGAGGGTATGGGTTATGGGAAGGTAAAGATGGGACAATATAATTGTTGTGAACATTATGTATAAATTCATTTAACCAAGCTGATGTCTTTCTATTATGATTACTTACTCTCCGCACCTTTGATGATTGTGAATTAGCTTTAATATTAGCTACCTCAACTGGTGAATATGATGAGTATATAGGTTTGCAAACGAAATGAATAGTACTAGGTGCTAAAAGAACCAAATCATCATTAACAATAGCAAGATTAGAAATTTGAGATAGAAAAAGTGTATTTGTTCTTTTGTGTGGAGCTGATTATGGGATATGAAGTTTGTTCGAAAGGGAACATGTCTTCCAAGAAAACTAGATCATGACTAACAAAAATATGCTGAGAATCCAAGTCATATAACTTATAGTCCTTTTGCCTCTATGAATATCTTAGGAATACACACTTTCTATCGCTTGGATCAAATTTATCCTTAGCGTGCTTAATGGTTGTAGCATACCATAGACACCTAAAAACTTTGAGTTCTTGATAAGAAGGTATTTTGTTGTAAAGAAGTTGGTATGGGGATCTCTAATTAAGTATTTGTAAAGGCATACGATTAATAAGGATGGTGGCAACTAACACACATTCCCTCTAAAATCCTTTAAGAAGATTAGCATCGAAGTGAAGTACTTTAGTTGTATCCAACAAATGTTTATGCTTCCTTTTAACAACCCCATTTTGTTGATGAGTGTAGATGACACTCCTTTGGTGAAAGATACTAAGTTTAGTGAATAAACTTTGATAGTCTTATGGGAGGAACTCAGCTCCATTGGTAGTTCTAATGTGTCTTGTGGTGCAATAAAAGTGATTTTTGATAGAAGTAAGGAATTTAGCAAGTATAGGCAGGTTTGTATTTTATGTTTCATCAAGTATGTCTAAGTATACTTAGAAAAATGATCTACAATAGTAAGGAAATTTTTTTTCTAGAATTAGAAGGTATATTAAATGGCCTCTATATATCCATATGTAGTAACTCAATGATAGTACAAGCACAAGAAGAATTAGTAGCAAAAGGCAACCAATGAAATTTTGTAAGCATACAAGTTTCATAACTAAACTTTTGATCTCTACAATGATTGTGCTCATTAAAATGAAACAAAGAAGACAAGGAAATATGTCATAATCTTTGTAAAGGAACTTTATTTCTGGAAACAACAACATTATTACTTGAATAAGAGGTGATACAAGCATTTCCACCATCAACACCAGATATAGTGCTATTACTTGGGTTTAACTTTAAAACATTAAGTCCACTAATAGCTTCACCATAGGCAATTCACTGTTTAGTGGTCAAGTCATGTAGAAAACAAGTTTGAGTATGAAAAGAAGTGGCTAAAGCGTTTTGTTCCAGCAATTTGCTAATAGAAAGAAGATTGAACTTAAAGTCAGGTATCTAAAGGACATGTTTGAGTGTAATATGGCTGTTAAGTGGTACATTTCCAATAATTTGGACCAATTTCATGTGTCCATTGGATAATCTAATCTTGATTGGTTGGTTTAGTGTTTGTTTGTCTTGTAATAAGTGATGGGGATGAGTAAAGTGGTTAAAGGCACCTGAATCTACAATCTACTTCCATACATCATTATCAAATTGGGTTGCTAGAGATACTTTGTTACCTGTAAAGTTGACAATGTAACCTTGATTTGTTTGTTTCTCTTATACATGTATATCCTTCAAAGCTCTCACAACTTCTTGATAGATACTAGAAACAAAATCAATTTCATTAATAGAATTCATAATGTAGTTATCATGATAGTCAAAATGAGTATCAACATCTATAATATTGGAATAGGGCTATGAAGCAACAGTAGCCACCCTTGCATTACTTCTTCCACTTAATTTGGCCCTTTTATATTAGTTAGGAAATCCAATTAGCTCAAAACATCGATCAATCATGTGCTCTTGTCTCTTACAATGTCTATAGGACAACCTACTAGAAATGTTTGTAACTATTCTCTCATTCTTTTCTTTTTCATTAGTAGCACTTTGCCTAGCCATTCCTATCACTAAAGATGTTGTTGCTACATCATTAGTATTAGCTAAAATTTCACTCACTTGCTTTTGTTTCTCTACTTGACAAACTAAGTAGTAAGCTTTACTCACTATAGGTAAAGTATCTATGGAAAGAATCTGACTCCAATCATCTTCATAAGTCTCATTTAAGCCCATAAGAAACAGAATCAAATGATTCCTACTTTCAATTTCTTGTAATTTTGTCTTCAAATCACAATTATAGGCTTCAAAAGCACCACAAGAACATGTTAGATTTTCATATAAGCTACTCAATTCATCCCAAAGCCTCTTTAATTTATTGAAATATGTAGTTACTCGCAAGTTTCCTTGCTTCAAATTTGAAATTTCTAACTATAACTGGTATATTAGAAGGCCACTAATCATTCCAAACTTGCCATACACATCTTTCCATAGTTTAGAAGTAGAACCAACATACTTGAAGGCTTATGAAAGCTCCCTAATCATGGAATTTTATAGCCAACATCATATTAAAAAATCATTTCATATCCATTTTTTATAGTCTGCATCATTATCATTGTTAACAAAATTCTTTCAATAAAACCTAATTTTGTTTTAGCGCCTAAGGATAGCTTAATATGTTAACTCCATCTATGAAAATTCATACCATTTAAAACTAGATTTGCTATAATTAATCTTAGATGATCCTATCTAGAGAGTTGATACGGTTCTCCATAGGTGTTGTCTATAGTCATGATTAAAGATTCCAACATTTCTCCAATAGAAATTGATAACCAATCAAATAGAGATTCAAGGAAATATCAATTTACAAGATGAAATGGATCTTATGTCACTCTAATACCAAGTGAAACAATCTAGAAACAATTCATAAAGAATTGATGCAAAACTTAAAGTAGAATAATTGAGGGGTCAGCTTACAAGGGGAAGATGTACAAAGCGAAAGTTTTTTATGCAAGTCAAGAGAATTGCAGTAAATATATGGAGTTAGTTAATTCGTTATGTATAAGTCTATTTATATACAAAAGGAAAACATGTATGTGTATGTATACACATGTAGAGAAAGAAATTAATAAATAAAGTATACAACAAATAGTAGTAGGTATGTTACAAAATTTTTTTTGGCAGTCAACATCTATTGTCATTTAGTGAGATATGTTTTTTGGGTAAGGATCACTTAGTGAGATATGTGTGTATGAGAAAATCAAATAATTTGAGGAGTCTAATTGTTTTTTTCCAATAGTAAAAATGAAGGCTAACCTTATCATATAACATACACAAATATCATTAAATAAACTCAACGGAATTATGTATATGTATTCATGGTTAGGGGTGTTTATGGTTCGGTTTGGTTTAAGGGTTGAACCAAAGAGAATCACATTGGAAACGGTTCTATTAAGATTCTTAATGAATTGAACTGCTTTTAACAATTTGAGATTCTAAACCGAATCGCTTCAAATGCAGTTCGATTTGATTTAGTTTGTTTCAAGCCACTTTTAAAAGCATTTTGTTTTAGTTGATAATACTAATATTTATTAAAGTTTTTAACTAAGCAATAATGTTTTAAAAAAGGGATATTATGCAAGAGTTAAAGTTAGGTGGCCTTATATTACAGTGTTATTATATTTTGGGTGATAGTGAAAGTATGAAAATTTGCTTGAGAGATGAAAAATGATAGTGAAAGAGGAGTGGATGGTAGAAGTTGAATGTAAGAAGAAAGACAAAAAAAGTGTAAATATGATTAACACAAAGTGTTAATATTGTTTAAAAGTAAAAAAACATCACTTATTTTTTATTTTTAAATAAGAATTGGTTTGGGTTCAAGTGGTTTAGTTCAACTCCTAAACCGAACTGTAAACCATTTGAACATCCTTCGAACCGAACCACAAATTGGACTGAAATATAAAAGAACTAGATTTTATAGTTTCGTCTGATTCAATTTTAGTTTCGGTTTGATTTGATGAACAACCCTATTCACAATTGATGGAAAATACATGTACTCCAACCTCAAGGAGTTAATTATTTCCATTATATAATAATAAAAAAACTACATGTAACGAAATCCCACATTCCACATTTGGAATTTATGTCTAGCCCCAAAAAACTAAATAAAGTGATTGTAATCTCAAAGTTCGCGCAAATTAGGGCGTGATATTTTCTGGGAAATTTTTTTCTAACTTCTTTTCGGTATTCGTCATGTTAGTACCCAAGAATTTCTAAAACATTGTTGTAGCAATTTCAAAAGACCATGATTGCAAATAGTTTTCAAGGACAAGTGATGAAAATTGTAATAGATGATGCTAATGATGATTAATTGTAATGGGAAATATCAATTGAAAGGGGAAGCATGATTTCTATCTTTTAGAATTTCCCCCATTGTTATTAATGTTATTCTATATTTGCTAATTACTACCGCTAAGTAGTGGTCATTATCATTAACCACATAAAATTTTAATTATTATAAATCACTCTTTTAAACTTTAATAAATTAACAATATAAAAAATATCTTTTTAGTTAAAAATTTTTCATCATAATAAAAGTTTAGGAGATTTTAAAATATATCTTAATAAGGTGAAAGAGTTTTTTCGTTCTAAATCTAAGTTTATGTAAGTTATTTTCAATTTATAAAAATTATTTGCTATTTCATTAAAATTTAGAGGGTGATTTGTAATGTTTGAAAGCTTAGAAAATCAAAGTTTAAATGGTTATTTGCTTTTTGCACTAAAATTAATTTAAGAATGTTTAACTATTTCAGGATTTTGATTATCTTAAATCTCGGAAAAAATCCACAAACACACCATGCTTAGACACCCTCAAGGGTGGCCAATTTTCAAGTGTTTTGCTTATTCAAGAAGAATGATTTGAGGCTACACTGTAATTAATTCTCAATTAGTCAGTCCTAATTCCATTATTTCAGTTTATGTATGACAATTCATGATCATATAAGATCGAGCGTACGCTTAGCTCGAATAAATTATTATATATGCAAAAGCTCAAAATAAAAGACAATGTGCCATGATTTCCTGCACGCAACACAATATAATACTATAGTTTATCATATGCCGAGTATCAGTGTTTGACTCAGATTTTATTAGCCCTTTCAGAATCCTCAGCTAAGGGTACTGCTGTTCTTGTCGATTTGTCTCTGACAAACACCACAAGATTAATCATCTGAAAAAATCTGCCATTATTCTCAGTTCTTGTCCAACAATACTCTACTATTATTTTGAGTTCTTGATCCATTGGAGAACAAAAATCTGATGAGATGCATGGAAAAGTAAATGTTCTTAACAAAACAGGTGTCAACATAACATATCTTTTTTTTCTTCCCCCTTTCTTTCTTTCTTTTTTTTTTTTTTTTCCAATGGTTTCAACATAACTTTTACTTTGATTTTTTAACTGTTGCAAGGAAGGCCGATATATTAGCAGAATAATTATAGGGATAATACCTATTAAATGAATACAACTATTAGTTTTTTTCTTTTAAAAAAAAAAAGGAAAGTGCGCCAAAATTTATATACGAAAAATTTCCATAGAAAAGATCCCATGGGAAAAATAAGGTAAGTTCACTATGAAAATATATATATATATATATATATATATATATATAGTACAACATTGCGCTATAATGTATAATCACTCTTATTTGGAACTCTAAAATTATTTCTATTTATATGCGCAAAGGCAAAGGATATGAAAACTATGAGTTATGGGCAAAAAAGTGTGAAAATAAAGGAAGAAAAGGGGAAAGTTGAGAACCTCTTTTAAATGAACTTCCTTATCTAAATGCACAGAGAATTCAAACCACAATCCAACATTAATGGTATCTTCTAAACCACGTCAATATGGATTGGTTTTCATGCCACATATATTTATACTATATAACTTACTCAGAGTACATGTAAATCAACACATAATATTTAAAAATTAAAATACATTTTCCTAATGACTTGAATAAATTAGTTTGACGGATTTATTTTAGATTACAAAGTTTTATGATCCACCGAAATTCAGCCTTATCTCAGTTTTTTATCCGTAAAAGTGAAAATAAAAATGAAATGAGGTTGCATGCCTCGCTGCCTTAATCCGTATACATTATGGAGCCCAAAAAGCAAGAGAATCTTCAGTATTATTATTAAGAAAACGAGTCGTCTGTGAGGTGGGGAGAAAAGCTGCGGATCATGTCGTGTTTTACTATACATGCCCAGAGACTTTTAACAGACCATACCACAAGATATGCTCAATTACTGTGTCCTTAGAAAAGGACACTACTTTTGCAAAGGTTACTTAACTTTGCCCCTCTATAGCATGTATTCACAATTTTTTCTTTTGTCGTTTCATGACTCTTCCTCTCCATCTATCCTTCAGCTTTTCATTATAGAATCGATTATAAAAAAAAAAAAATGATACTTGTTAGCTAATTATGTAGGGGAGTTTGCATGAAAATAGGGAAATTGAACTCAATGCCACTATATTCCTAGCTCACTATTTATGTGTATAACATTTGTTTGTACAAATTGAGAAGAAATTATAAATAACTTTTCTAAATTTTAACCTGATGAATTTACATCTTGAATTTTTTAATGTCCTAAGTCATTTCCTAAACTTTGATTAATTGATGTGATGTTTCCTTTTTAATTAAAAACATTATTGTTAAAGTTTAAGATATCTTAAGATATATTTTGATAGGCTTAAGAAAGTATTTTTGCATCGAGTTAGGGAGGGGGTACTTGCTAGATTATCAAATTTTAGGAGGATGATTAATAATATGTAGAAGTTTAGGGGGCAAATCTATGCATAGGTTAAAGGTTAGAAGATTATTCATAATTTTTTTTTTCAAATTATCGGTTAGTGACTACTAGACTCATAAATTCCAAAATGGAATTTCATCATCCACAATTTTAATGATGATTTTAAAGTTTTAGTAACAATCTGAAAACTATTTCTATATTTTCAAAAGTTAGAATAAAAAATAAATTCACGATTTGAGAATTCAAGGGTTAAGTGTGTGTAATCAATAGTTTAAGGACATATTTATAATTATCCCCGTTTCTTTCAATTATGTTGACTCGATCATGTTTGGTCAAAACTGTCATATGCGTTGCATGGTACGATGATCTCACATGAGTCAATGAAAACAGTGCCTAGTTTGACCAGCAATCTCCTATGTTTATGAAACCTTGCTTCTCATCTGAACGCGTTAATTTACCAAATTCAAGTTTTTTGTGCTTTGGTATTGATCAAATCCAAGCAAAACGAGGCTGCTAATTGGTAAACCAGAACGCCATCATATAGTTCCCCGACCACCACATATATAGGTCGGACTTAGGCAATGATTTAACTTGAATATCTCAATACACTATATTTGAAATACTTTTTTCTTAACCACTAGAGTAACGAGAATCTTTTAAGGAGTATTCTAATTTTATCAAAAAAACATTATATTTCCTCTGCATCCTTTTTAGCATATGGTACCACCGACATATTTATGTGTTGGGTATCTCTTAGGGAACATATTTTAATATTATGTATAAAATTCATGCATGTGAAAGTCCTACATCATAATTTGAAATTTATTAGAAATGCAAAATCCTATCTTAGTACATGCCCTTACATCGGAAAATCCTAATTATAAATGGGATTTATGTATATTTATACTAAATGCATAAAATACATATGCTATGTTCTAATACGGTGCATGCAAATGTAGATCATCACCACCACCATTTACGAGAAATCTTTTTAAAATGCTGGTTTATAAAGATTGAGTTTATCATAATGTTAATAATTAATTAATTTCAAGGAATAATTAAGAAGGGACAATGCAAGCTGGAGTAATGGGGGACAAAGCTAGAGGGCAGAGATTATTCGCGGATTTTCAACAGAAATTCACGCCTTTTATAGATATCAAACATTAAAATAATTCTTTGCACGTACGTAAACATGACCTTATTCCTCGAGATGTTAAACAGGATATAAATAAAGAAAGGGTATAAGTGACCAGAAGTCAGCGGTCAAAGATTTGCATTACTGTCCAGTGTCTCAAAAACACACACACAAATACAAAATTTTCACTTATTACCATCCCAGAAATCCTCGCACTCCCACTACCATCACCAAGCACAATGCACCCCACTTGGCTGCGCTACTACCTGCTGCCTTGGTGCACTCACTTCCCCTGGATCTCTCCACCTGCCATGTCATGCATGCCGACCAGGTTCTATCAGAAAAAATTTGTACACTTGCATGTGAATATCTCCACTATCACTACCATATATCCACATATATTATTTATACTTACATACTATGTATATATACACTTGGTATATATTATTTAAATAAATCTCTTCTCAAGTTTTAAGGCCAATAAGATGCAAATTTTTCAAATAATTTGTTATTTTTCTTTGTATTTTTTATGCATATAATGTCTTCGATGCATTACGTAAACAAAAACATACTTTAAGGATTGAGAAAATACAAAATATATAGGGTCGAGATCCTTATCACGTGCTCTACGATATAAGAAAAGATTTGAAATATTTGGAAACAAATCTTACCATCTGACCTATTAGAATTAACATAGGATCTATACCCTAAACATTTACATATTTAAGAATATCTCATAAAACCTATTTTCATTCTAACTTTTTAAAGTCAAAATTGTATTATCCCTTTATGTTCTTCAAAATCATGAAATTCAAATTATAAGTTAATATTGTCTTTTTCCAATGTAAATTATAGACAAAACACAAAGAGGAATGTCAACAGAAATACAAATTAGTGACAACCGCAAAACAAACTTAAATTAAAGATATTGAGATAAATTTGTTCTTCTGACCAAGTATTGGCCAAAGAGAATAGGTTGTAAATTAGGCCAACATGATTGAATTTTCTTCGTATTTATAAATTGAACCACATGTATTAACTATGCTATATAGATCAAGTTCACAATACCTTGTATACATATAGGAATAAGATAGCACCTACAATTTGAAACCGGAAATATGCCTAGTGTAGGTTCAAAGCAATCCTAAGGTAGGTATCGGTTCATAATATGTATCCCACCTCATAACTATTAGTTCTATAAATTTAGAACCACAAAATACTCTGTGATGTCAAATTCTACTATGAAACTCACTCCACCATACATGATCTCAAAGGTTCCAAGTTTCTACTGGGCTGTTGCTCAGTCATACGAAATAGCATACCATTTACCTAAAAAAGAAAAAAAGAAGCTAAAATAAAATGTCTAATAATAATGTCCAAAGCGTATCGATTGTTTTATTTATCAGTTTAAGAGTATGAGTATATCCCAAGTGAAGTTCCATGATATTCTTTTTCATACTTTGATACTTCTCTAGAGTCGAGATCAAGAAAAGAAGCTAATGTCTAGTTCTTTTTATTTGTTTACATATAAACCATTATCGTCAATTTTGGTCGTGTCATACTGATCTATGTTTTCTGGCCGTTTGTTGATATTAAGGGTCTGCTCATGGACGGGTCAACTTGGTCCTCGTGCTTGACACGTGAGGTTCCTATGACTGGGGGTCTTAGGAGTGGAAAAGGTTGGACAAGTGGCGACATGTCCGGGGTGTTAGCAAGTGGCAGGGTTATTTCATTTTGGTAAAATAGCAATTCGATGATGTGACAGTGACATCATATCCAAGAGGATCAAGATTAAGGTTTTATCAAATCAGCAAATGGGGGTTTGGTAAATTAAAAAAATGGATTTTACAAGGAAGATATAATTGATGGTGGTGGTGTAGAAATGGTGGTGGCAATCTCTAGAAGTTAATCCCAGGTTCAATCCCACATTCACATCAATAGACTCTTAGACTTTATGAGTACTAAATATGGGATTAAGTTGTGGTTCTAAGCCAATTGTAAAGTAAACCTTGAATTTAGCAAACAAATTAGGATGCTCCATGATTGGAAACAATAGAAAATTAAAAAAGTTTCAAGACACAAGTTGCATAACTTTAATCAACTACTACCATAGTCAGTTGATTGTTGATCGGCTATGAGCAGGGATCAATTGATTACCCTTATGCTCAATCGACTAGCCTTACTTCAAAAATTGCTACCTCCTTCTAGTCCATCGAAATCATAATGGGTTATTCTTATTCTATAATAGGTTTCAATAACAATCAAAGATTCATATTGTACTCAACAGTTGAGTTTTTGAAGAGTTTCTTTAGAGGATCTTACTACAATCAAGTTAGGCCTCGAGAAGAGAATTTGAATCCATGCAAAGATGAGCCAAGTCTACGTAGGAATAAATCACTCGAACTTGGCACATGGAAACAAAATAGGATTAGAATAATGCATGTAGGTTAAAAATGACATTTAAACTTACTTGATAGGGAGGCACACTTGATCCTTTGAGATATAGCAAACATTATGATACAAAAGCAACAATAAATGCCCCTAGAAGGATACATGTGGAGAAGACATATCATCATACATACAAATAAGGAGAAATTTTGAAAGGAAGCCTGCAATCAAATCAACCATCAATACAGGTACAAAATGGTCACAAATTACCAAAATAATCGAAAAGAAACACATGGGTTGGTTTCAAATTTGAAGGATGAGAATTGAGCATTAAAATCGTTGCCAAAACCTTAAAGTCTAAATAAAAGGAGAAGAGCAAATTGTTTACACAACTGCTAATGCTTAAGTGGAAGAAGTAGTTAATAAAAAATAACTAACAGATGCTTAAGGGATTATGGATGCAACCAAGCAAGTCATTAGATGGTATCTAACTTGTTTAACCCAATAAAAGAGTTAACATCTTAACCTTATAAGGTTTAAAGTTAGGTTTTAAGATTATAAAAAAAAAAAACTTATGGAAAACCTGATTCAGTAAAAAGTAATATATTAATGAAAATATTTGCTCTTAAACTACATACCATACATACCTTATACAAAATTTAACATAATACAATATATTTTATTTTCAAATTTCATTTATGCATAAGTTTGTAAGTATAACTATAATCCCATTAACTACTTTCTACTCCTCTCTCTCTTTAATTTCATTTAAATCCTATGAAAACTTGCCCTAATAGATTTATTTACATTTTATAATGAATAAAAGATAAAACATTATAGGGTTTTTATAGTGTTTTAAAAATACTAAACTCTATAGGATTGGGTTCGATTTTCATAAGACCTATCTTGAACCCACTTCAATTGCATCCTTATGAGAGGATATAAGAAGAGTCACTGGCTTGGAAGAATTACAATAAACCCTTTAGATTAGCATTTGTCCTTTTTCTTAAGCATAGTAGTTTGTATGTTTTGATGTACTTTCATCCAATAGCCTATCCCTTTTATTGCATCTATTTTTCTCCTTGTGATTCGTCCTTTTCTATGCAACATTTGTCTCATGACATACGCATTCCAGTGGTCTTAACATAAGTCTGAGCTAGCAATTTATTTTGTTTATCCTCATTATTTAGACTCAATTTTAAGAGTAAGATTAAGGTAGCCTTTGCGTACATTGGTCTTAGGTATAATCAAATTATTAAAACTTTTTAGGGTATAACTTATAAGATATAGGGACAAATCTATACGTCCTTTTGGGCCTCGAGCAAAGTATTTCATGCACGATTTGTATTTGATTCAATTATTAATTGTATTAACCGCGATAAAACGTCATGTCAATATCTCAGGAAATTTATCTTCCTTAAACATCTCACAATTTTTTTTGGTTAAAAAGAAAAAAATTCTCACAATTTTAATAATGAATTCATTAATGGACCACTTTATTTGTATTTTATTGGGTGGCGTGAACCACTTTACGGTAAATATGACTAAATCATATTATTGGATTGACATCTTCGAACCTGTGAAGGATGATATCCTCGTATAAGTATATCTCCCAGTTAAAGGATTATTTGACTTTCATGGTTGATGGATGGATTCGAGTGGAGAAAACCTTTCCACACGTTCAACTCCAGAGCAACTTCGATTGCGTACGTGTTGAGCATGGAACCGTCATTGAATCCGCTATAACAAACAAAGATACGTAGGTTTGTTAGGTACCGAATTCGACGACTAAAATATCTTCTTTTTACTTCAAAATTCAACTTTACATATTTCTCATTAACGTCAAGCAATTAGGCTACCCTTGTATATTGCTACGGTCAATGGGATTTCCTGAAAACTACACGCATGGTCGGTCATACTCATACTTGTCAATAAAAGATGTAGAAACCCTTCCAGCCTTGACGTGCATCCGATGTAGCAATGTAAATGTGTCTAGTTGCTATGACACCAATCTGAGTTCAAATTTTGCTATGTTTGAGCTCCATCAAAATTTAAAGTCATGAGTTCAAACTTGATACCGAGTATAGTACTTTATTAGTTCAAACTCGATCTAATTAGCCTTGTTCAAGTTTAATTCACTTTTTTTTTTTCTTTTCTTTTCTTCCAAAAGAATCTTCCAATTTAAGTAATAATTATATTTAAATTCAACTTAAATTTAATTAGTATTTAAACTCAAACTCGATTAGATTCATAAACTAGTCAAGTTAAATATAATGAAACTTGACCTTGAGATGAGAAAAAAAAAATACTTAAGTAGCCCAAATTCCATTGATGTTGCTTCTAGTTGGAGTCAATATTCAAACGAAATCAAGTAAGTAGTAAATATAGCTCATTTAAACCCATATACTGGACTGCTAAATTGTGCAGTCAATTCACAAGTTATTCAATTTGTAGTTGAATTAGTCCTACTGAAAGAAGAAAATAATTTCTCAGTCATTAATATATGTATTATGTAGTACGCACAGTAAACCCATGATTGATAGCTTGTAGTCTTTCATTGACTATAGTGGAGGACTAAAGTGCATGTTATTATTAAGCAATTTTAGTAACAAAATTAGGAGGGACATGTAAGGGCGGCTTGATTATACCATATGGAGGATTCGTTATTTATTACTTGCGCCCCCTATACATGACTTTCGGATATTTGAAGTTTTCGCAACCCTATTCTAACTTCAAAGTATAAATTATTTGCAAGCATGTTTTGGTTACACTCCTTTTATTTTATTTTCATTTCCTTTTCTAGACATAGGAAGGCCGAAATACATCTTTTTTTCCCATCGAACTACCATTCGAAGAAGATGAGGATTGATTTTATAATGCTTTTTTTTTTAATAAAAAAAAAAAATCTTATAAAGTAAAAAAAAAATTATCTAATTTTATAATACTTCTTTGTATATAAACCCTATATTCTGTGAAGTAAAACAGGAAAAAAAATTTGATCCTTTTTTTCTTTTCAATTTCCAGCTAAACTATTTCATATGATTTAATAGTTTTATGAGACAGCCTCCTCATCAAATTGAATTCTCCCGCAATTCACCTCATGCGCCGCAGACCACCACATGTATGCGTGTATATTTATATGTCTACTAAAAAATGTATTTGAAATTATCTAACGTACAATCGAAATTGATAATGTTTACGCACACCCATACTAAGGTGTCTGATGAAGAATTTTAGTGTCTTACGTGTGACACATTGGAAAATGTCCCAGTGCAAACTATAGTCATTATTTTGACTAAATTAAGTCCGGATTGTATACGTATAATTTAGGCATAAGGATTTTAAACATATGTTACATATTAGGTCTCACAATCCCAAAAGCAACCAATACAACATTGCTTCTTTATAAAATGTGCCCATAATAACTAAGTGGATATTTCGTATCCAAAAGTTAGTAATTTTTCTAGTTTATCCTCTAAGCTTTATATAACTCAATTTTTTCTTATGAACTATTTGTGTTAGTGTATTCTTTTGTTTTTTTTTTTTTTTTTTGTTATGAGTTCTTATTCGATACTTTATTTTCTCTCATCCAAAAATTAGTACTTTTCCTAGTTTATCTTCCAAGGCCCATGTAACTCAATTTTCTCTTATGAACTATGTGTGTCAATGTATTCTTTCTTTGATACAAAGATGACTGTATTCTTTTCCTTTTTTTTTTTTTTTTTAAGTTGAGTAAATATTTCATAAACAAATAAATCTATAGGTGTTTTTTCTTTTTTTTTTTACGAGTTCTTATTTGATACTTTATTGTTATGTATTTTATATATATAAGTAAGTGGTTATGCTTAAACTTAGAAATCAAATTCAACCATCAATTGCGCACACATATTTAAACCTAGGAATATTTTAAAAACATCATTACAAGCAAGTGGATAAGAACCTAATGTTCCTCCCAACCACAGTACTGTTTAATGAAAATAATGTGAACTTGTTCATAGCCCTGAAGAAATCACATTCCAAATTCCATAATCAGAAATAGCTCCGTGAAGGCAGTGAATTCCCATTTGTACACGTGGCAATGTAATGTTAGGCAGCCAGCTGTCAGGTCCCACTTGGATACTTGAACAAGAAACCTTCTCTCTCCTCAACGGTTTTGTACCCTATTCGAATAATAATAATAAACACAAATAAAAATTCAAAACATCAAATTGCTGTGAAAAGATAATTAGCATCAAGGTTATAGACAACTTAATTTATTATTATCTATCACGTGTTAATACACACAATGCACTATCTTTTTTCTCATTTATTTTACACATATGTCGTGAGATATTTGACTTTAACAACTATTTTTTTTAAGTCATTATATGTTATAATTTGAAACAAAAAAAAAAAGAATTCGAATATGATATATATCTTTTTAAAAGATCAATATTTATATAATTAAGTTATAATGATATTTTTTGAAAAAATAATGATAATGTTTTTTACTTATCGAGAAATGTGAGTTATCTCCTCTAATTGTTAGTATTTTGTGGAATAACCCGTACTA
This sequence comes from Lumnitzera littorea, assembly GCA_024138015.1. Lineage (NCBI taxonomy): Eukaryota > Viridiplantae > Streptophyta > Magnoliopsida > Myrtales > Combretaceae > Lumnitzera > Lumnitzera littorea. Next base: position 116,310,350 of record JAMXBB010000001.1, read on the forward strand.
CAAGCAACATTTAACTGATTGTACTTACAGCGGATTAATGGGGAATTGCCGATCCACAGTTGTTACCTGAACCTTGGATAAACGATCAAAATATTTTTTTTTTGCCCCCTCACACATGGTTTTGCAGTTTTCCTTGTATGACAAGCACATTACTGAGCTTAATGTCTTGAGAATAGGATTGAAAAATACTGTTACTTAGAATATCAAAATAGACGACTTTACAACGTTACTTTAACTTTTATTTTTATTTCTCTAAATATAATCTACGAAACATGTTTATGAATATTCAAGGAGTACTTGTTACGAGATCGATAAAAACTTTTAATATTTTCGTAACTTACTTCTTGGTATGGTGTACAATTAGAAACACCCTCTTGGTGATCTTCAATATATTTGACTGGAGACACCTTTTAATAGGCTTGGAGATATAAATAAAAGTAGAAGACTCAATAGACACATGTAACATTCATATGTACATACTCACACAAATATATATATATATATTGGGAACCTTCTCAATTAATAACTATTGCCTTAGTTCGCACTTAAGTTGAATGTGGATAAAAATTTTAATATAAGATTAAAAGTTCGAATCTCGATAAATTCAAGTGTATATTAAACCCAACTTACTAATGTGGATGGTTAAAAATTATCTTCCAATGAAATTAATAGACATCTATATATACCTAAGAGATGGAGATTTAGATAAAAATTTGCACCAACAATAATGTTAGATAGTATAATCATATGTTATATTGGTTTTATCTATCAACATCCAAAGTACATGTTATTTAATAACATAGTTGGTTTACTTACAGAGACTTCGACTATTACTAGCGTTTATTTCTTTCTTTTCTTATTTTTCTTTTTTTTAAAATAGCCTAATGGGTTAGTTACAAAGTGCATTTTAAGTCAATTTTTGAAGCATGATAGTAAGTCATGTCGGAGTAGAATACGCACATACAAGAATATGTTTAGCTTGATGACCCAGAAACAAATAACATTTCGATTATGTGTATGTTCATTTTTGTTTAGGATTTTTGGGTGGGTCACAACAACCATGATCAAGATAAGAAAACAAAATGATGCAAAGGAAGGCAATAATTGTCTTTACCTTTTTACCCTTCTATATCACCAAACATTTTACTTCAAAATCATATTTATATTTATTTGCATATATAATATATCCATGAATATATTAAAGAATATCCTAAACGCACGTATTAGGATCCAAAGAAAAAAAAAATTATATTATCATATACTTACTTTTTATATAATATATAATTGATATTTTAATTAGTATAAAAACTTTCTTTTTTCATTTTAAAAGCATTAACGTGTATCTTAAAATACTCGTAAAAGAATTATATTGGATAGCCACGTTAGTTTCCCACTCTATATATACCCACTTCTCTCTTCATTTCCCCCACACAAAAACCATTTTCTCATCTACAGCAACTCTCTAGCTGTCTCCTTTGCCAAATCTTCCTCTTCCCCCATCCCCCCCTCTCTCTTTCTTTCTCTTGCTCTTTAGCTAACACACCAACTCTCAAAACTCAAAACCACAAAAGGTAAAAGGGAAAGCAAGAAAGCCAAATATGCCTGAGGCACCAAAACAAAATCTTGATAACAACTACAATCTCCTGGAGAAGAACAAGAAGGCACTTGATTTCATTGAGGATGTTACCTCAAACGCTGATGATGTTCAAAAGCATGTGTTGGTTGAAATCTTATCTCGCAATGCTCATGTTGAGTATTTGCAGCGTCATGGCCTAAATGGCCATACCGACCGTGAAACTTTCAAAAAAATCATGCCAGTCATCAAATATGAAGACATTCACCCTGATATCACACGTATTGCCAATGGCGATAAATCTCCTATCCTCTGCTCCAGCCCGATTTCAGAATTCCTCACTAGGTATGTTAATATAATGTGTAAATGAATATCACATAATGCAAACTTCTAGGGAAATGTTGGGTATTTATTTCTATTTTATTTGTTACGAGTAAAGAAACCACACGAATCCATCCCGAACTTCCGTGTTAAAGGATTGGAACAAACAGATGACCTGTTGTATTCGATTTTGGCAGTTCTGGGACATCAGGAGGAGAGAGAAAGCTGATGCCAACAATTGAAGAGGAATTGGACAGGAGGTCGTTACTATATAGCCTATTGATGCCTGTGATGAGCCAATATGTTCCTGGTCTAGACAAAGGCAAAGGAATGTACTTTTTGTTCATAAAATCGGAGTCCAAGACCCCTGGTGGTCTTGTGGCCCGTCCAGTACTCACCAGCTACTACAAAAGTTCCCATTTCAAAAACAGGCCCTATGATCCCTACACAAACTACACTAGCCCCAATGAAACCATCCTATGCCAAGACTCCTACCAAAGCATGTACTCCCAAATGCTCTGTGGCCTTTGCCAACACAAGGAAGTCCTTCGGGTCGGCGCGGTTTTCGCTTCCGGCTTTATTCGGGCCATCCGTTTCTTGGAAAACCATTGGGCCCTTTTGGCCAACGACATTCGAACCGGTTCCTTGAACCCCGAAATCACCGAACCCTCTGTCCGTGAGGCGGTTTCGAAAATTCTCAAACCGGATGCCAAATTAGCGGATTTCATCGAGGCCGAATGTGGGAAAGAGTCATGGAAGGGGATTATAACTAGGATTTGGCCCAATACTAAGTATGTTGATGTTATTGTGACCGGCACAATGTCGCAATACATTCCTACCCTTGATTACTATAGCAATGGGCTTCCACTTGTGTGCACAATGTATGCATCATCCGAGTGCTATTTTGGAGTCAACTTGAACCCGATCTGCAAACCAAGTGAAGTTTCTTATACGCTCATCCCCACTATGGCCTATTTTGAGTTCCTTCCTGTCCATAGGAACAATGGTGTCACTAATCCCATTTCCATGCCAAAATCACTCAGTGAGAAGCAGCAAGAAGAATTGGTTGACCTTGTTGATGTCAAGCTTGGCCAAGAATATGAACTTGTTGTCACCACTTATGCTGGTAATTCAAACAACCCCTTTTTCGCTTTTTCTTTTTTTTTTTTTTTTTTCTATGGAATTCTTTTATCCAGTGGCGGAACCTGATGGGTTCTAGTCCTGTCGATAGCTCCACCTAACTTGGAAAATTTTCAAAAACTATACCTAGACTTATTTGTTACAGTACCGCTTGTCCCTGCTTCCATTGCTTTTTACGTTCTATAATAAACTGATTTAAAAGCGTAAACTTATTGGTACATGCAACACGAGATTCAAGTGCTAATGTAGCTTGATAATTTACAGGGCTTTATAGGTATAGAGTTGGAGATGTGCTAAAAGTGGCAGGATTCAAGAACAAGGCACCACAATTCAATTTCGTGTGCAGGAAAAACGTGGTATTGAGCATTGATTCCGACAAGACTGATGAAGTGGAGCTGCAAAATGCAGTGAAGAATGCTGTGAACCATTTGGAGCCATTTGACGCAATTGTGGCAGAGTACACAAGCTATGCAGACACAACAACAATTCCAGGACACTATGTCCTATTCTGGGAGCTCACCCTTAATGGATCAACCCCAATACCTCCCTCAGTTTTTGAAGATTGTTGCTTGACAATTGAGGAATCACTCAACAGTGTATATCGCCAGGGCCGGGTTTCGGACAAGTCGATCGGACCGCTCGAAATCAAGATTGTTGAGCCTGGGACATTTGACAAGCTTATGGACTGTGCCATTAGCTTTGGAGCGTCAATTAACCAATATAAGACCCCTCGGTGTGTCAAGTTTGCTCCACTTGTTGAGTTATTGAACTCAAGGGTCAAGTCTTCTTACTTTAGCCCAAAGTGCCCCAAATGGGCCCCAGGTCATAAGCAATGGTGCAACCCCAATTGAATGAAATTGAGTGAAACTGAACTGAAGTAGATTGAAAAACCAAAGTGAGTCGGGTCTAATGGTAGTTTTAAGTAATTGATGATTAAGAACTGTTTTTGTTGTCTAAATTGAAAGTTGGAGAACTTTGTGTAGGCTAACCACTCATGTCTTTTATCTTTTTTTGGTACTTTTTTCTACTATTTACTGTTAACCTTTGTTTAATATTTCTAGTGACTTGGATTAGCCCATGTACAAAAACAGTTCCTGTCTCAAGAAAGCTCTTCTGTTTTCTTTATTGTTATTGCTGTTGTTTTTTTCTCGTCTCCTTTTTCTATTCAAACACTATGCATGACTGTGTAAACACAATGCAATAATCATCATCACTAATTACATTCCATAGGAATTTGATTCTTAACTCCAACCAGAATTCCTGCCCACTTAAGTCTCATGGGCTAGAAGCCAACTACTGAAGGATTCCTATCATTTTCTTTTCTTTTCTTTTCTTTTTTTCTATTCTTCCCTTGGAAAGTGCCATAACTTTCATCAAAAAAATTAAATGGACTAATGTTACTTTAATTTAAATATTAGTTGATACTACTTTTGATTTGTATGAGTTGTCTTCGTTTAAGGGCTCCTATTGGTTGGTTGTCATCTAAATATTCAATCGATTCATCTCCATGCTCAACACTATGTTACAATAGTAAATTTTGTTAAAAGTCATCATATTTAATGCCATGCTAGATGGAAACATAGTAGCTTGAATGAATAAAGTTTTATAATATGAAGCTCATCATGCAACTTGACATCACACACTTTTTTTAGGCGCCATATATATATTATAACATGAATCTTATCATGCAATTGGATTGCTTCCTTCAAATTTTACACTTGGTTAAAATAATTCCATATGAGTAAATGGAAACATAGTAGCTTGAGTCAATCAAGTTTTCACATTCGCAAATGCTCGGTATTCTTATCTATATTCCCTTCAATCCTTTTAAGTGGATTCTATATAAAATGTTGTTTATTCATTACTGTGCTATTATTAGCAAGAACATTAAAAGAAAAAAAATCTTAGGTGTCTTTAGTAATATAGAATGCTTAGAGGCAAGTATAAGTAGGGTAATTTTGTACCCACTTATTATAATTTTACGAATACGACAATTATGCGTTGAATTTTCATATTTACTCCTACGGATTTCACACAGTATGTCACTTTTAATGTTTTTCTTTTTTTTTTCAAATAAAAAACACCGCCTGAAAAAGGAAAAACTCTATCCGGCTTGGGTAAGCATTAGAAGGGAGGACGTTGTTATTTATCTTTCATAATAATCCACTTATTTATATACAAAATTAACTGATTTTTGATGTTGTAATTTAACAAAATCGGCATGTATCATGCTAGCAAAGACATGTGACTAAAATAAGACTAAATATTAAGGCAATTCCTATTACAAACAGCCAGAAGATCTCCGGAAAATCATCCATGGAAGAGGGGTCAAAACTCAAAAGGGACAAAAAAGCTGGGGAAGGAGCAGAAACTTTGTTTTAAGTGGGAGGACACAGCACAGGACAGATAAGATTAGAAACAGAGGCTGCTATTGCTCTGTGATTTTGTCTGGAGATACAAACAAAAGAAGATTTCTATGAAATCGTTTTTATCAGACAAATTATGGTTGGTTGTTTTTTCAGACGAAACACCGATTAAAAAATGATTTCAGGGATGCTTTCATTTTTCAGGTTTTCTTCTCTTTTCTCCAATGGAAATTAAATACGTGTGGTGTCAGAAAGGTAAGTGGGGTTATGCTGATCGTATATACATGGAGATATGGTCTCTGTGTTGTTGATTGTGTAAGTACGGTTACCAACTCTACCATGATTTACACGTTGATTTTATTAAAGAAGAATATGGAGCAATTCTTTCACGGCCTTGGGAGAAAAAGAGGGAAATATTTTACTAGCATAGGCCGAGCTTGTTTAGGATTACTTGCAAATATATCTCATTATCTTTATTTGATATGTGCTTTAACCTCTTTTTCTTTATTACAATGAGGATTGGAGGATTTAAAAATTATCCATACTATTTAAGACCAATGTTCTTATTACTAAATTATAAAGAGTTTAGTGACTCCTTTATTTATTGAATTATGTGTTTAAATCACCAAATCTTACCAAAAACAAAAAAAAAAAAAAAAAAGAAGAGATCTATTTAAATTATGTTTGACTATTTAGCCTTGGTAAAATAATAATAAGAAATATAACTTAAAAGAAAAAAACCTTAACAATCGAGGGCAAAATGGTCATATAAAACTATAGACACACTTTTTTTACAAAAGATTTAAATGTGTAAATATACAACTTCAAAGATAAGGGATCAAATGCGCATTAACAAACATAAGAAGTCTATTTGTAATTCAATAATTTCTTGCTATTGTTTTACATTTGATATATACATTTTGCCCATTCCGTTGGTATATATTCTTTATTATTTAAAAAATCTGAGTTTTAAAATACCAAAACAATAGGTAAAAAGGCCCTGAAAGTTAGGTTTCTTTGTGCATGTAATTGTTTATCCAGAGATATACAAATAACTAAATAATGGTCATAAGATATAACTTATTTTCAAGTTTCATTGCTACTCTACTTAATTTTGTTAGGGATATACAATTTTGTTATTAAAACAACAAGTTAATTTATATGATTTTACGACATTACAATATTACAATACTTTTCTTAACTTTTAAAGATAAGCAAACTTGAAAAATGATACAACTAAACAATGTGATTCATTTAGTTTTCCAACGAGGAGCTTTGCAAATATTCGATATAGCAATTATACGTGTCATGAGATGGATAAATGCCTTGAAAAATATAAATTCTTGATTTAAGATTAAAACAAGTGTCCAAAAACGCTTATTAGACAAAATCATTGAAATATTAAGATATGTTCAATTTTTTTTTTAAATTTTTTTGGTGCATAATTTTTTTTTTTTCATTGCAGTAGTTCTAGATGTTGTTGATTAAATTTATGTTGAATTACTGAGAGAATATTGAACGATAAGTATAACATAATGCATATATTTTCTTTTTTTTTTTTAATAGAAAATTTAGTAGACAATTGAAGAACAAGGCGCATTTACATAGTCAAACAAAAATTGGCAATTTGCAAGGTAAATTCGTACGGTCGGGTACTTTTAATGCCCATTTTTAGGCTTCAGGTTGTCTCGATCTGGTTGGTGACAACAAACTTTCCGTATTTTGTTATATGCATAATCATGTGACCTTTTAAATTCCTTCAAAAATAATCTTAGCAAATCCTAGGAACTTTCTGTGTGCGAGAAGGAAAAAAAAAAATATTTAGTAAAGAAATAAAACTTACTTCGCACACTATTCTATACTAGATTTACACTAAATAGAGAGGAAAGAATTGAAGGGAAAAATATTATGAGAGAAACAATTACTTTGAACGTGTTTGGATAGTGAGGGAAAGAAAAAAAAAGAATGATAATTATTACTAAAGATAAAAAAAAAAAGGTGTAATATAAAATTACCAACATATCTATAAAAAAATAATGATAAATGAAAGAAATGGTGAATGAAGGGATGAAATTGAAGTTGTAACCGTTTTTCTGCTTAACCTCTCCTTTCTCTCCATATTGGGGGATTAAAAATTGTGGGACTCATGGAAAAATTTTCCTTCCATTTTCTAAATGCCCTTACGTCTATCTTACACCAAACAATGGATTTTGAAAAATTTCCTCCCTTTTTCCATTCTTCTCAATTCTTTCATTTCCCTTTTCCACATCCCAAACAAAGGGATAGGGTTTTTCATATTATTTTGGTATTGATTTGTAACCAAACATTTAAACAGTAAGGATAGTAAAGAAATAAATGAATTAGATAGACGGAACGAACACAAGCAAACGGAGGGGTTTTAATTTTTAAATATATTTGATTGGCCAGTAAATATTTTCGACTTGCATAACAAAATGATGGACAAGGGCATTCTTCTTCTTCTTTATTCTAAAAGACAGGGGTAATGCACAACTATAAGTGACACCTAACAAGTTCAAATTCGAATTGTTAAACTTGTTTAGGTTTTTTGGATCTTGATTCACATAAAAAAAAAAAAAAGATTAAAAAGGAAAAAAAGAAAGAACTTAGATGTTAAGAGGAACCCCCTGTGATTAGTTTTACAAGATGTTATAAAACATAGAAGGGGTATTTACCACACCAGTGGAGACATTTGATGACCAAAAAAGAAAAAAAAAAAAAAAAAAGCACTGCATGTGAAGAAGAAAGAAGAAGAAGACAGGAGCAATGAACCTCCACCAATCCGTAACATTGCAAGTCCGTGTTTGTAAGTATTAGAGATTGCAATTTGGCCGACATCGTTGTAATTATGACAATTTCTGATAATTTATTCCGACATTGTATATAAACAACAATGATGTCTTGAATTTACCTAACAAGATTAGTAATAATGAATTAAGAGATTAAAGATAAAAATCAAAATCATAGCTCAGTCTTTATATACTAATCACGATTAGAGTCATAAACTAACTGAGTTAAGATGTGGCTCAAAATTTTAAAATTGAGACTCGGGCTCAAGATTGAATTTTATGTGATTGTCATCAAATTAATTTATTTGAGTAAATATTTAACTGAATACAAGTAATTTACGAGGTTTTTTTTTTTTTTCATATTTGCACCTCTAGATAAATCGAATGAAGTAGTTGACCATCCTGTTCGAGATTGTTAGGAATTAAACCATGCGATCATTTTGTACGAGCAAACCCGACCATGTGTGCTTGAATTATTACCATAAGTGATAACGCAAGCTCGACCTAGTTTATTTTATTTATTTTTCTCAAAGATATGTGGTTGTTGGACCTGTTGTACTGGTAACTATAGCCGGAGCTAGTGACAACAAATATCTTTTCGGCGTACGTCTTCACCAGCCGCATTGACAACAATTACAAGAAAACATGCCCTGAACATGTTACAACACCATAATGCTACAACCGATGAAAAAAAATAAGGAAAGGAATGAAAAGCAATGATAAATGATTTTTAAGTAAACTATTACATTTGCTAGTCATCCTTGATTAATTTTCAGAGTTAAAATAGTATTTTTCTAAGGTTTGGAGTTGAGAGGATGTAAGATGATTAAGATAAAAAAATGTAAAATACCTATTCCATAAGAGTTCTACTTGCATACTAATTTTGAATCGATTAAGAAGAAAACTTTAAACTATCCTAATAGTTCCATGAACTGGCCTGTTATCATAAAAAGTAAGAATTGTGAACAAGTCATGTTGAAAAGAAAATTTACGAATTTATCTTAAGTTCCTGTTCACTTCTTTTCCATTTGAGCTTTTTTCCCCATGAACCGATCGTGAAAATTTTGGAAATTGATGGAACGCGAGTCTTTCAATTTAACTCTGCCAAATATTTAGATAAGGTCTGGCACATGTTACGTACCATTTTAGATTGGCTCATAGAAGTCAAATGTATTATCAAATATATAACAAAATTAATTTATAGAAAGTGAGACAAATAGAAAATAAAAGAAAATTAGTATGCGAAACCTTAGCTACGGGGTTATCCCCCTTTTACACATGACCGACATAACATAAGAATCTTGGTTAATTGTGGGACGCACCTACCTTTGTTGATGAGTACTGCTATCCTCTTAGGGTAGGTAAATCGTTATTTACTGCCCTCAAGACAATATAAGAAAAGGTTGAACTATTTTTTCTATAAGATCATAGTTGGGTTGAATTACTTGAAGTAAAAGAAATAATTTCCTTAGTTTTAATACTTTAAGTGGTAGGTGGCATCCATCTATCCTCTCTTCTCAAAAACCCATATGCCCTTCATCAATGTACCTTTGCAAACCAAGAACTATGAGATCACCCCGTTTCATTCTAGCGAAACGATCGTACGATTGAATTATTTTTTTGTCCCCTTTCTCTCTAAGCTTTTCCTAGAGGTCTAGAGAAAGCCATAATTAAATAGGATCCTCATTTCTTGGAAGGAAAAATGTGAAATTATTTTTCCTTTCTATAGTGACCATGATGTTAGATGCAACTATAAGAAGAATGCTTGGCTAATAAATAACTTATTTCTTGATCTTTCACCTCCTTAGTCACTACGAACACCATGCAATGATATATGTTTATTTATTTATCTCTTGACTCAAATTGGGAACAGGTTTAAGAAATAATCATTAAAGTGTCTAAGGGTTGGTCAAGAGGGTGTCTTAACGCCTTTTGTGTTTTTTATTTTTGTATTTTTTATTATCTTTATCATGTTGATGAAATATTAGAAGAAATATTAATGCAATAAAATAAAGGATTCAAACAAAAATTTTTCAAAATGGTAAGGAGTTAAATAGGTTAGAAAATTAATGACTCTAAGTAAAAAATTAATCAAACATTGAGGAATAATTTTGTATGTTTTCCTCCATAAAAAATTAACGAAAGAGCTGAAACCAATACTTAATTAGGTGGATCTTAAGAACCAACAAGCCTTACCTTGGACTTGGTCTTGTTGATACAAGTTTCTTGTATATGGATTAAAATCTTATCCTCTTATTAACTTCCTAGAGATATATCGAAACTTGTATTTTGTAAAATTTATAGAATCTAACTAAAGTATCCCAACATCTTTAGACTTTTTGTTACTTCAACTAAAATTGTCAACTAATACATCTTAGTGACTGCTTTCTTTTCTTAGTTAGTGTATATCTCTTGGATTTCAAATCAATATGATACTACATAATGTACGCATTCAAAGGAATCGCTAGTCACAAAATTGTCATAAAATGCCAAAAATTGTTCCAAATTAATATTAGTGTCACAACAAAAGGGTTATCTTTCACTTCTATTGTTGTTTGCTGATGGTTTAAGGGAACTAATGTAATGTTTTATCTATATCATTTATCTAAATATAGACATAATATCACATCAAATTGCTATTCTCAACATTCTAAACATATTAATTTATCGTCAATACAATCTTCCATTGCCCACAAGTAGTCTATGATTGACAATACAATGCTAAACCTAAGCTAAAAAAGAAATTTCAAAAATCAACTCAATTTAAACACGAATAAATTTAGAATTTTGAGTTCAAACTCGACTTAACGTAATACTAAACAAGTTCAAACTCAACTTAATCAATCTCATATATACTCAATATTTCCACAATAATATTTTTTTTATCAATGTAATATTGATATTTTAATTCCACTTGAACTTGATTAACATTTGAGTTTGATTTGAACTTGATTAAACTTGTGATTTAGCTAGATATTAAGGTGAATTCAAGTAACTCATAACTTAGATTTGGCCATTATGCCCCTACCACCAGTCTGGTTTTTGCCTTAAAAATCAAGTGAGGTTTGAGCAAATTTTTAACTTTCTCAAGATAAGAAAACTAGGAGAGAAAAACTTTTGGTTCTCTTAATTGTGTTACCCTACCCTATGTTCTTACTTTTTATCCATCTACTTTTTGATTCTTTTCGTCCTTTATGTCACGGCTTATGCTTTCCAACATCCTCATATCATAGTACTTAACATAATCAGTCAATTATTGTAATGCTCATGCGTGATAAGACTATTGTGGATGGTGTCCCTTTAGTTTTGCGAGACATTTGAAAGCCACGTTCGAGCAATAGATTTGGTGATTTGTGAAAGTCTAAAAGGAAATCTAAAGTGATTGGTATACATGTTTGCTAGGAGGATTCCAAACAAGTGCAGTACACATATTACTACTTCATCCATTAAAAAACATGGAACACACGTCCTCATTCTTGCATCTTATTTGCATGTGTCATTTCTTAAAGTTACTTTTCGATTTTACATCACCATAGTTAGTGTTCCTGATTATTGTCGTGTAGGACAATGTAATTTGAAGAACTCTTCAAGAATTTAATATCATGAACGCCTAACAGAAAATTCTCCTAGTTAAAGCATAAGCTGCAAAAGTCTATACATATTTTTAAGATTATATTAGAAGGGTCTAAAGTAATATTATCAGAACTTATTTGAGTAGTTGATTCAAATATATAAGAAAGTTAAAGATTACAGGAATAAATTGGGTCAGATTGAAGGTTAGATTGTAATTAGATCAAACTGGTCCAACGGAAAGGTTAAGTTAAACCAAGTTAAATTGTACAAATTAATCCAGATTTAATAATACTAGTTCAAAGGGTGTATTTCTTTTAGGGAAATAGTCTTTGGACCTTTTTTTCTTATATTTTTCTAATCAAGGCCTTATATCATTGTAAATATTATCGCAATAATCTCGGAGAGTTGCAATTTCTAATAACTTTAACAATAGCCAATGGTGGAGGGTAAAGGTTTCAATGATGGAAATGGTGGTTGTGAATCATCGTAGATACCCATTTTTTTCCTCTTTGAAGTAGTTTCCATAGTCTAAAATCCTTAAAAAAAACGAAAATAAATGAATAAAAATCATAGAGCCATGAAAGCCCTAAAATGGAGAAAAATATAAAAGAAAAATTAAAAATGAAGAAAAAAATCAAAAGATAAAAATAGGAAAAGTATCTTTTAGGGGAGTAAAAAGTTAATCTAAACATATTTTTTAGAGTCAAAATATGCATCTAAGATTTGAAGGAATTCAAGTTTTAAACAAAAAATCACTTGTATTTTTGTTGAAAATTAATTTTTCCGAGCTTGATCCTACTTGCTTATTCTCAAAAACATAATATGCATTCAATTTAACTTAATTGTGATGTCATGTTAAACCCAACCCATTTAATATAGAATACTTAACCAAAAATCAAAAGGTTTTCAGAAAAATAAATTTTTAGCAGCTATCAACTCATACAGTTGGTAAATTGGGCTAGTTAGAAATTAAATGGTTAGACCAATTTCTAACCAAATTACTAGTCTTTTGAAGAAATCGAAGAAAACTAGTTTGGGAATTTCATTCTAAAACTTTCAAGAATTATTAAAAAAAATTTAAAAAAATTAAAAGACTTATTTATTATATGTAATATACTCAAAAAACCGATAAAAAGAAGACAAACATATTCTTTATTTTTCTAAAAAATGTATTAAAAGTAAAAAAAAAATTATGAAAAAGAAATTTCTTTTATTGAAAAGAGAAACTTTCATGGAAAAAGCAATTTTTATGATTTTTTCAAGAAAAGTATTTCTTCTATTTTTTTTAATAAATCAAAACACATTTTTTCTAATAAGACAAATTTTCAATTTATTTATAACCAACTTGCAGGTATATATGTATTCACTATTCAGAATTAGGTTTCTGTGATTTATTTTATTTCGTAAAGCTTTAGAGTATAGGTTGTTTTTAATTCGTAAAGCTTATATTTGATTTTTCTTTATGAAATATCTAAAGAAAATTACCTCAATTTTAAAAAACCTAATTTTATTCAATTTTTCATATTTGAGAAAATAACTAAGTAATAGTAAAATCTAAGTATAAAATGTTGTATATTTTTTGAAAAAGAAAGAAAAAAACTTTATTATATATAGGTATTATATATAAAGGAAACTATTTATTATTTTTTTTATTGAAATGATGTATGTAATAATAATAATAATAAACACAAATGAAACAAACAAAGAGATGGATCAAACCTACAAAATAAATACAATAATGCTAGAACAAATAAAGAAAGAAATAACATAAACCAAATTTTAAAAAAAAAGGAAAAAAGGAAAAACCCCACTGGAAATGGGTTCGATTTAACAAGGATACGTTAGGCGTGGTCACTAGTTAGATGTGTCAGATTAGGGAAAGGGAATCAGGTCGGTTTCGCATGTGTCACGCTCGGGTTTAGTCCACCATGTTTCGGTTCGGTTCGGTCCAACGTGTTTGCAGGTTTAGAAAGGGAAGAAGATGCGCAACGGGTTGGTGGGTGTAGCAAGGTAAAGTATGGTGGTCGTCGGTCGAGGGAGATGCATCAGTCTGGGCAAAGGAAGGATGGGAAGTCAAGTGGTGGAGTTGTTCTCGCATCAAGAGTGGTAATGTGTGGTGTTTCGCAAGGTGGTCAACAGCGTTGGGTTTGTGTGTGGTCAAATCCGTGTTTCTTAGCGACTTTTGGTGAATAGAAGGTGGTTTCGAATGGTGGAGATACGATTGGGGATGATGTTATAGGTCGAAATGGGGTGGTTGCGCATGGGGTTGTGGAGGTAGAATGGGTGGTTGTGGGTTGCAAATGGGTAGAGAAAAAACGTTAGATTTGGAGAGATTTGAGAGAAATTTAAAGGAAATAGGGATTCAAAATCTCCTACCCGTAGTGTAAGGAGTCTATTAATAAACTCATTTTGCGTTATTGGAAGGGAAAAATGAAATAAAAAAAAACGAAGTTCAGGTTCAAACACCTTTGATTTGAAATTCCTTCAATAAAAGACACCGGCTTTTGACTTTACAAATACTCTTGAAACAAGCTCGTAAACAGGACATGTGTAAGTCTGAACTTTTTTCTTAATGAAAGAAAAAAAAAAAAAAAAGGTTCTCTCATCTAAAGCAAGATTCATACCACCGACCCCTTCCCGACTCTACTAATTCCATGGCCACTAGACCGAAAAACCCATTCTATTTATATATTGAAAACTAAATTTATTTAAGCTACCATAATATATTGGGCCAAAATCAACTATGATTGGGTGATGGATTAACCTAAACCTATTATCTTTCAAAGTTGGGGTTAACATATATTTTTTTATAAAATATGAATAAACTCAAATTTAATAAAAACTTGAGTTTATGTTGATTAAAGGCCTGATCAATGACAAAATAAAAAAATTGTATATTTTTGTTAATTTAAATCCAAATGAAACCCAGTTTCAACATACATTTCTTAAAATGAAGCCTTTTTTAACTGAAAACTCATTTTGATTTGAAATTCAAACCGATCGCTTTATGTAAAAATCAACTTTAAGAAAAAGGAGCTGCCCTCTCTTATACCCAGTTCACCTTCCCAAAGAAGACAATCACAAGATGGCATCCACAGGTGAACACATCCTCGAGAAGCCAGAGTAAGTAACAATATTGAAGAAAACCAATGTATTTCATGCCATTGCCGTGTTTATATGGTTTAAGTTTTCAAAAATGGACTATACAAACGCATGCTTTCATAGCCTCGTGGGGTGAAAACACACCAATTTTCGAGGATGCATTTTTTCTTCTAAGACTACACTACTTTAGAAGCACCAACGTTACGGCCATGTCTACTATGCCTAAGGACTAGATCGCTCACACCATTTTACTTGCTAGAATCAGGATAAGCAAGACTTCCAGGAGGAAATATACATTTTTTCATAGATCCATCATTTCAAGACAGCTAAAGAGATGACAAAAACAAGATTCGGGCCCATGCTATGATATAAAGTAAGTATTAATCGATCCTTCTAGTGCCTTTGCTTATTATCAACAACAACAATAATAATAACTTGGAATATTTTTATCTAACACAGGTATGAGCTTACAGCATTTATTACACTAAGGCTTTACAGGTAAATCTTCCCTGGAGACCTAAAAAAAGGAGTCAATCCCTATCTATTTTCATTGGTTTTGTGCATCGTCCAAAGGAAATGCTTTGCTCTTGTGCCCTTTTACTTGGGCACATTATATCGTCATCTTAACCTATACAATTAAGCCTCTATCTGTTTAGTAAGCTGTTATACCATCATGGCTTACGTTGACTTAATCTTCCTACAGCTTTTCTTTTGCAAACAATTCAAAGACACTTTTCTTCTCCATGTGGGAGTACCAAGCTAAACTCAATTCATCCAGAAGCATAGGCATGGACCGAGAGACATCACGAGTAGCCGATACTTTAGCTTATTAAATCTGTCAATGAATTCACCTTTCGACCTTACATGGAGGAGATAACTGGTTACGAAACGTGTTACAAGTTTTACCCTTTAGGCCCAAGATGTTTTGTTTATTTGGATAATAAGGAATATCTACATCCATCCAAGGTTGCTTCTTGAAGTAAGAGATTATGATTCACTCTTTGCATAAAGTCACTCAACAGTTTGAATTCGACTAAAGCATTCCTTGTCTAGTGACTCAAGCCATACACTTTGGATCATATTGCCAGCTAATATTGCCACCAAATTATAAGATCATCCATCCCGAACTTCATTGATTCTTTTTTCCTTCTCTCAACCGCAATAGAGTTATCTCCCTCAATTAGTCATCTAATTGGAGAGATTTTTTAGAAGAGTTTCAAGCATATGCCTTCATTTCGATCATAAATCCTATACTAGAGGATATTGTCTATTGGTATAAATTTTGTTATTAATTTCTAATACATTTTAGGGTACTGACCTAACCAAATGCTAAGTTTTGGGCTATACTAGAAACCCATTTATGAGTTATATATATGCTAAAGACTTATACGGAAGTTCTACATGTGTAGAAAACTTGTTTATGAGCTCTTTGTGGATATTACCAAGGATAGCCAGGTTTTCTCTGTTTTGCTCTACTCACTAGGTCAGGTCAACTTTGCTCAGTTAGTCTACTCTGTAGGTCGGCCAGAATTTTAGATCCGCCTAAATCAGGTCTTCAAGATCTCCAACAGCTCATTAGCTCTTCACTCAAATATCTCATTTGACTATTTATTGTACGTATGTTATTTAGACTTTATATTTCTTGCATTATTCTTAAATTACCTTCATGTTTATTTTATATTTATGAGAATACCACTAGATGAGAGGATGAAGTTTCATAGATTTAATGTCCTTTAAATCTTGTTCAACCTTTGAAACATCTACATGCTTTAGAAGGAGAATTTTGGGCCAACTTCATTCTTTCTAAATACTGCATTATGTAATACTATAGTGTTTAACCTAAGTGAGCCATGTTATTAGCCAATTGACCTTTAGATTCTTTGTTTATAAAGGAGTTGAATCCACTCATGAAGGCTTATGGAGTACTCAATGGCATAAATTCCAAGTGAAAAAGTTTGAAACTTGTTACAACTAGGGGTAATAAATTGTTGGAGTGTCATGCCCTCTTATTGATCCGTGACAATTAGGAAAAAGATTGAAGCTTTGTGGAATGAAGCTAAGGCCTTTTATGCAAAAATCAACAAAACAAATGGTAGTTTAGACATCAAGGCTAATATAGAGGAAAACTTTCATTCTTAAATTGTATTAGTTTATAATTGACACTTTGATCAATAACGTGAAGGGGGGTTTTGATGCAAACATTTAATCGTATGTATGCTATATGTCAGATGATCTTAAGAGCCTTGATTTAATGAGATATGAAGAGGTGCAACTAGAGAAAAGGCATAGGATGAGCAATAGCTAAACTCCATTAGCTAAGAGTGTACACTTGATAAAAGATCTCTCTTAAGTATTGTTGATTGCTCTTTGATTTTTTCTCATTGAATCATTATTTTGATCTTTTAGGATGATATTTTAGCAATACAATGTTGTTTCTTTAAATATTCTAAATGTTGTGAACAAGCCCCTATTTACACATTTCTATGCTCAATTTAGACACTTAGATGAGGGATGATAAAATCCATTTATGATATCTACTTGATCATTTTGAAGTAAACTCATTTATAACTAACAAAGTAAATTCATCTATAACCAACTAAGGGGTTTAATGTAAATGAGTCTTTTAATGGGCTTTTATAGCCCAATCCAATAATCCTTTTCAGATAAGCTTTTCGAGCTTAATAAATAATCTTAAGCGTATAGAATGGTTTATTAAAGTGCCAACCAACTAAGAAAGTCTAAGAATATTCAAATTGGCCCGATGATCCTCATTTCAAGCTTACTAATCCATATCTTCCTCAAATATCCCTAAATGAGTGGGCTGACTCTCTAAGCCTTGCTATCAATCCAAAGGGTCAAACCATGGTATTGAATTAGGTGAGCCTGATTACTGAAATAAGACCTCTACAGAACCAAGAGTCAAGATGTTTTGATAGACCTACTAGTAAGAAGTTTTTGCTGTTAATAACGGTAGCCAATAACCAATCTAATAGTTATTAGTCATGTAGGAAACTTCCAAAAGTTAAGATAAATTATTTTTTGCTTCTTAAAGAAAACATCATGAGATGTTTTCATATTTAAAATATAATAAATTATATTGGTACCATATGGAAAGTTTCAAAAATACAATGATATAATTTCTTCTCCAATCAATACCAAGTTAATCTTTTAGGGAAAATTACGATGGAGAGGATCAACATTTCAAAAAGTTTAAATAAGAGATCAATATTTCAAAAAGTTTAAATAAGGGATTAATATTTCACAAAGTGGTTTAAATAAGATATTAGTGTTTCAAAAAGTTTAAATAAGGGATCAATGTTTCATAAAGTAGTTCAAATAATTTTATTGATTAATTATTATAAATCTCTTGTTTAAAATGCTTTACGAAACATTGAAATATTGATTCCTTATTTGGATTTTTTGAACGTTGATCCTTTATTTGAATTTTTTGAAACATTAATCGTTTAATTGAATTTACCTCCAAATATTGATCCCTTATATTGTAATTCTCCCCAATCATTTATATCAATTGATATTGTAATCATTATAGAAACTATTGAAATATTATATCAATTAATTATAAATATCTCAAATAAGATAATATATTGATTTCTGAAAGTAATGCGAGTTCATATCGAAAAATGCTAAATAAGTGAGATACTCCTTGAATTCAATGGTTGATGTAATTTTAAAACTTATCAACACTTGTCAATTTAGTTTATCCTTTGAAAGATCTTCATTTGATTTTTTTTTTTTTTACAATTATTAAATTTTCTTAGCATTTGTAAAAATTTTTCCATAAATCATCTCTATCTAGTGATGCATGTGACTCAAATATATATAATATTATGTGAAATGTATGCATTCATGTATTTATGGATACATGCATGCTTGATACGTACCTTTATTTCTCTGTCTTAATAATGAATATAATTTTATTTAGATAAAATCAGTATACATCAAATACATAAATTAGTTTAAGTTAACTAATGATCTAATGGGCATTATCGCCAATTATACCTTTTACATTTGAACTTTAAACTTGGCCTATTATACACTCAATTGAAATTATACTTGTTACATTACACACCTTGGTTATCTCTTACTAGCCCCATTAATCCAATCAGTATCTACGTTGGAAAAGAAAATCCACATTAGAAAATGAGATCAAGTAAACCCAAAGTAAAGAAACATATATTATAGAAAAACGAAAAAAAAAAGTTAAATGAAAAAATAATACAGCCTTATTAGCCACTACATGATTAATAAACCTAAATCAAGAAAAACTTTACCCATCTTCCTACTATCGAAACCCCTTTCTCTTTCCTCTCATTGCCCAAATCAAAACCCTACTACGCCCGTACCTTCAACTAAAACCCTAACCTGATGCAATAGTATTCTATCTTATTTCCTCCCACTTTTACTCATTTAAACCTTAAAAATTGAAACCCATTACAAACCCTCAAAAATTTATGAGTAGGACTGACTTATGGGTGAGGAAAATGGTTTGTCTAAGAGGCAATGATGACAGGTATGATCTTTCTCGCTAGATTGTGTTTATTTTATTTGTTTTTGTGGTCCAACTTAGAGTAAAGTTGTTGCCTTTATGACAGTCATGTAATGTCTAGTGTGGTCCCAAGATGTTGTGTATTGTGTTTGTCATGGAATCTTTGTTTTTTAGTTCTTGGTTAGTATTGTTTTTTCCTACTACAAAATATTAGAATTTTATGGTCCAACTTGGGACAAACAATTTAATTGTTGGTGGTCGTACTGTAATGTTTAGTGTGGTCCCAAGTTTATGCAAAGATAATGGCATACTATTGCAAACAATTTTATTGTTTCCAACATTGTTAAGGAAATGAAGACACTTCTCTTGTACCAATCACTTATATATCCAATGACATGACCATATTAACTAGCTTAATTGATCATTTAAGTATTTTAAAAAGAATGGACCATTTTATTTATTGAAAATAACAATAGACCATTTTATCAGCTAAATAAGAGACATATGTCACGCCTTAAGTAAGAGAAGTTGATAGGAATCAGGTTATTGGACTATTAAACCATAGCTGAGCCCGATGACTAGAGGGACTGGCAAGGTGAATCTTCCTACTCTAATTGACTTCTACCGAAGCTGAGTATGTCATTGTTGCACCAACTCTACATGTCGAGTTGAATGACTTGTCATCTCTCGGAAATTATGTGTCAAGTAGAAGAATGCCTTGACAACAACTACACTCTGCGCATCAGCTCGATTCTATCTAACCCGACTACTTTCTCGGCATCATTACTACCGAGAGGCCGAGAGTCTTTCCTTGTACGAATCCTCATCCACTCTTGTTCGAACAAACTCGTGACTGTGTAGAACTCCTGCTCAATTACCAAGCTAGCCCATACTACTTTGTCTACACCCTCCAATAGCACCACTCTTAAGAGCTCTTACTATAATCATTGCTTTTTCCGTAAATATTCTTTTTTACCCTTTGTATACTTTGTACATTACTTCTTTAGGACTATACCTTTTTTGTCTTTTCCTCTTTAGGCATGTTGCCTTAAATTATTGAATATAAATACCTCTTGTATTTGTAACCATAATGATTATTAGATTGACATTAATACACTTGATATTTTTTTTCTCTTATAAACACTACCTATTTACATTTATTTCACTCTTATCCTAACTCTTAAGTAAGGCTAGGTGGTAAGTAACTTCACTGGACCAATTCGTACATCATATTGAGTTGTGTTGTAAGTTCTTAAAAGTTTTATTGGTGCATCATATCTATTGAAGCTGTTCATGAGTTTTTGCTTACTTTTCATTTGCTTTTGTTCTTTCGCACATTCCCCATCACTCCTTTTAAGCTTTTAACAAGCTTAAACCCATCTGTGACCAACCTTATCTGTTCTTAACTGTGGTCTACATTAGAAGTTGTAACAGTCTCGTCGTGTAAACTAACCTAAGATCGAAGTTAACCTTACAACTATTATTGTAGATATAGTTTACACAAGGCATATATGACTCAACCAGCTTAAAGCATCCATTCTGATACCTATGAATGATCAAATCTATTATATAGCTTTACAAAATACATGTTCTATATAACATATTGTCTTATAACACAATGGTATTTACATAAACGTTTCACATTTAGAGTTATAATTTATAATTAGATTTTACCAAAAGCTACAGGTCTTGAAGTCTATTACAATAAGATAAGAAACTAGTGGGCATCCTAGAGAATTCCCAGTTAATTTCCTCAAAACTCAAAAAGAAAATTCAAAAGCTCAGATTTAATCGATTATTTGTTCCTCACTTTTCTAACCAACTGCACACTAATTTGGAGGTTATGATATCTGAACATCCTGACCTTTACACATCACCACCAAAGAGTCTATGGGGATATGAGTACAAGTAGCTCAGTAAGTGGGACAAAGTCAGAAGTGTAATATACAATTACAAACAAGATTATTAATAATGATGAAATACAATGCAATCAATTACTTGAAAAATCTCATAATGTTATCTGGACCATTGTAAAATTAGAAAAATTACATCCACTTCAACCCAAATTTAGGAGTTTTATCACAACTCAAATCAAACCAAACCTGAGCTTATGTAATGGAGATCGCCCTCCTCTCATGTTCACCTTCGAACCACAACCCTTATCCTTATACGACCTCCTCGCCTTTCACTTAGTTCAACTAAGGATGGGAAAATGACCATTTTAATTATCCCAATCGAAGGTAGTCTGTATTTAGCTTGACGTACCTAATCATTCTCTTAACAGTTGCTATGCATGTTCAGTTAAGTTATTAGTCAAATCATTATTAATTTCATTTGGGGGTTACCAGACAAGTTCATATAATACAAAATAATGCAATCATGTAGAATAGCACGCCAAGGAGTTCAACTCTTATCATAACAAAATATCAATCACACATATGGCATGCGCACAAATAACTAATTACAATCACAAGTAGAAGTAGTCTTAAGTCTCAATCAGCGGGAAAGCTACGATTCCAACGGTCTGATCACTTGGAGACCTTATATATATGAAACCCAAATTTAGTTTTCGTAAGAATTACAAAAACATTAGAGTTCTATTTAAAAGTATTCTATTAAATGGTTATATATATAAATATATATGTGTATCTAAAGTATATTATTATTTTCCTTATATAATAAAATATAGTTTTGTTATATAAGTTAAGTTAAGTTAAGTTATTAATATTAATAATATGCATAGTTATACTATTTCATATAATATATCGTTTCGATCAAATCGAAATATATTTTTAATTCGTTAAATCACATTTCAATTACGATAAAGTCATTGTAGTACGTAAATTCTTGTAATATTATAGAGATATAGGTTATATTATCTAAAATTGTTTGATTTTAGTAAAAATAGTATCATTAGGTTTGTACATACTTAACAATACGTATTACGGATTTTATTTCTAAAGATGACTTCTAAAGGGTGTCAAGATTTTCTAATATACCTATACGCGCTTATAATAAATATTATAACATTTTTATTAATTAATTTCATAAAAACCTAGTTATTTCATATTTTTACCCTAATTCTAGTTATTTTTAAGGCTAAAAATTACATTAAATACTAAAAATACTTAAATTAAAAATATGGCTACATAGCATTCAAATATATATTACATATATCCTACACAAAAATTTTGAGTTGAAAATTATATCATTTGATATATTTATTTTGAAAGTCAAAATTCATATGAATAGCAACTTTCTAATGCAAGTACCTAAAATACTCTACATTTTACAAAAATAAAAATATCAAATGAAAGAATATCTAAAATAACATAAATACAATTTTTTTTTTCAAAATTTTCTAGGTTGATATAATAATTTTTAAAATTAAATGAAAAGCATGGTATGAATTTGACCCGCTCGTTCATCAGAGCTCCAGTAGCCAGTAGTGGGGGTAGGGGTGAGGGTGTGTTGGAACAACCAAGTGCTAGGGGTGCTCTATAGTGATGGAAGGGCTTCACAACAGATCAAGGTTTGCTTAGGGAACTACTTTAGCTCGGTCTTTACTCTATTTTCTTTTTTTTTTTCCCTATTTTTCTATGACTTTTTTTTAATTTTTCTTTGATTATTCTTAGTTCCTAAAGTATTTAATAGGAATCCAAAAGTCCTATTTATAAGGAGTTAGGGTTGGTTAAATTTTCTTAGCTTTTATGAATTTTTTTCCTTTGATTAATTATCCAATAAAGGTTACTATGAGGAGCCTTTGGCCAAATGATTTGGAGGTGATTCATCTAATCTAGCTACTAAGGAGATGCTATGGTAGTTTCCATCAAATTTTAGGTTGTTTGATTACAATTTAGATAAGCTTAAGTTGATTTTTTTAGTGAACTTATTAATAATATATATATTATGTTAATATTTGCCACTTATTTGTTATATATGTGTATATATGCTATATATATATTACGTATAATGTGTATTTGTACTCAAATAGTTATGTTTTTAACATATCTTTTATTTTTAAGATATATTTCTTATTTATTTTTATGAATTCATCATATATTATATAGATAATTATGTAATTTCGGGTTAATTAACGGGTGTAATTATTATATATACCAAGTATACTTATAAAAATACGTGTATACTTATGTAGTATGTTATGTTATATTATTTCCTTTTATCGCCTAATTAACTTATCTTTAAGTTCTCGTCGCATTCCGAGATCGATTTTAAAGGTTTCAATCATTTTTACTCTATATTAAATAATCATATTTCTAAAGGTAAAATTAGAATTTTGGATAATTACTTTCAAAATCTAACTTCACTGGGTCATTTCGACTAACTTTTCCATCATAGTCGTAAAGTTTGGGTTTAATTGAATAACTTTTCCTTAAAGTCTTTAAATCTAAGTTCGGTTGTATTAAATGTGATTTTTTAGGATCAGAACATATTTAACTATAAATAGAATATGAGACATTTTGAAGGTCTAAAATAAGTTTCATTTATATGTCAACTTAAAGTATGAAAACAACTAGAAGCAACCAAAAAGTGGAAAAATTAATAATAAAGGAAAAAAGAAAGAAAGAAAGAGAATGCAACGCTAGTCCCTTTTATAATATTTGGTAGGCTCCTAAGTGTATGCAAAGACAATGGTATAGGTTCCAAAAATAACCAAGAGAGAGGGGGAGGGGGGTTTTAATTGATTACTTGTAAAAATTTATACCTTTCACAAAGCCAAATTAAAGATGTCCCCTCTGATTACTTTGCTAGATACAATGTAAAACAATATATGGACATAAAATAAAATACAAAATAAAGGAGAGTGTAGATGAGAAGATTAGGCTCAAGAATTATAGTGTTTCAGCCTTATGTTTACTACACTCTTCCAGCTCTATAGTTGAGGACTCAATATTTCACATTGGTATTGTTCTACTGTCCACTATTCAATACTTCAATTAAGAGAGAAACAAGTATAATCCTTCTACTTTGTCTTACTAAGCCAGCATTGCATAATCACATATCTACAGAATAATATAACTCTCTTCTAACACAAAGCCTAACACTACAAAATGAAATTAATAGAAGTATAAGGACTAAATACAATGACCCTTGAAATGTAAGCTCAGAAATAAAACAAAAAAATGAAAATAGAATAAACAATGTCGTCTCTTATTTAGCTTCTGATTGCATCTTTGAATTTTCTCGAAAGTGAAGCTTTTAAATAAAAGTTGTAAATCAGTATATCTCTTGAAATTTTGAATTGTCTTGAATATATACTCTTCCAGTGCAATGTCTCTTTGTTAATTTCTTGGTGATTTCTTTGCCAAAGCTTAAAAGATCATGAATTATCTTAAACTAGCCATTGGAAGTTATGTTCCTTGTTTTGTGGAAGCTAAATCTTCTTTTTATTTGAATTAAACTTGAATGTTAAACTGTTGCTATAATAGAAAATAAGGTCTGTATGTGTTCTTACTTAAGTTCTTTGCTTCAACTCTTGTAACCTCTAAATGACCTTCAAAAATTTGAACTTCTTTTTGCTCATGTAGATTCCTAAAAAATAGAAGCTTATCTTTTAGTTGATAAATCTTTGAATTTGAAATTTTAATCCTCTGATATTTCTTGCTACAACATTGCATGTAAATCTTTTAACATACTTGATTAATTTGAATCTATATGCTACACAAAATCTTCCTTATCTGTTAGTTTAAATTTGAAATAAAAATCTGCAACTACCTTGGGATTTATTTTTATCTTGAACTTGTTGTACACGTCCACTTGATTTGAGCTTAAACAAAATTTGATTTAAATTCCATAAAAACATCCAATTATCTTCATTAAAAGAAAAAAGATATCTTCAAGAAAATCCCAATTAATATTCAGATAAATTATTCCAATAAAAAATTGTTAATAGTCATAAAGTTCTTATCTAACTAACTTTATCTTAAAAATAATTAAATTAGATCTCCTTGATCCCCGTGGATATATGTCCAACTTAATGAAACGTGTGGGATATATTACCTAAATACATCCAATAAGTGGAGTTAGCCTTCAACCACTAAAAGTCCAATACATCATTTAAACTATACTGATATGATTCGATTCAGTGTCTCTAATTTAGTCTCTAAATTAGTGTTAGATTCTTGAAATCAGTCCTTAAGAAAAACTTAACATTTTTTTTATAATCCTATATACTTAATACGCTTGTTAAACTCCTTTTAACCCCTTTTTGTTATAATCAAAATAATGATGAGAAAACTCAACATTCTCCCCTATTTTTATGATAACAAAACTCTTCTCGCTAAAATATTGAATTAGGATATGCAAGGTTTTGTATATAATATTTTGTGTTATGTTAGATGCAAACATTATCAGAAATTTTAGAAAATTTTGAAAAGTCCATTTTTCAAGATAACATACATCAAATTAAACATTGGATCAAATTGTACCAATTTAACAGTCTTATTCAATTCAAGTAGATTTTACATTCAATATTTTTCCTTATTCTTCTTCCCCTTTTTGTTATCATCTTATATTTTAACTCCCCCTGAATCTAATACAATAAAGAAAATAGGGAAAAGAATTTAAAGAAAACAAAAATACTAATATTTCATTGACAATAAATTGAATACATCAAGTTGTCTCTAAATCTAACTCTTACTTTGATTCTAAATATAGAATAGACTTGAAATAACAGACTAAGAACAGATTTGGACAATGACATACTTTGGACATATATTTAACAACACTAGACTAACTAACATAAACTAGCATAAGGGTAATAGAGTAGACATTAGATACATAAAAAACACTGACTAATAAAGTTGATATGAAATGAACAAGGCTTGGTAGGAATCATTTCTTCTTTTTCTTAAGGTAGCTCTTTTCAATTCTTCTTGATGAACTAGAATATGGTGGAGTGGGATCCTTCCAAGGTAATAGCAGAATTGTAGATTGAGGAACATGAGGTGTGGTATCCTTAACTACCATATCAAAAATAGCAGACAAAGTTAAGGATGACAAAGATTATATTGCTAAGGATAGTTGAGTAGCTAGAGTTTGTTTAGTTGAACTCAATAAGATTTGATTAGTTAGAGAAACTTATAGTTTAGGTAGAAGAAGTTGTTCAGGCGGAACAATGGTTGGTTTTTAGATTATGGAACTTATGGTTCCGTAGGTGGTTGAAAAGTTGGTGCAACGAGTTGTGTATTAGATGAAGATGGAGGTTTAGAAGATGTACTGTCTCCTTAAGACTCTCCTATAGTTTGAAGAGCATCCAATCCATCTTCAACTTAACTATGTATTCCACTTCCTCTCTTATTATTCCCTTGATTGAAGAAGCTTCACCAACTTCCTTTTTAAACTCAAGCTTTGAATCCTCCTCTAAATATTCTTCTAATTCCGACACTTGCTTTCCTTCTTTGATTTCCATTTTTCTACTGGTTCTGATCTCATACTCTTTCTTGCTCTTTTTCTTCTTTCCCCTCATGATTTCCTTACCCTTCTTTTTCCTATTGACTTGCTCTCCTAATTCTAATTTAACTTCTGATAGCTCCCCTCCTCTAAATAATTATTTAGGTAATTTATTTTTCTTATGCTTCTCATGCACATAGAATGTCCAGTCATCTGTAAACCAAATTTCGTTTTTCATATTAATCCTCATATGGTTAATGTGTGCATCACCAATAACCATAATGGGAATTTCCTTCTTGGTAACCTTTGAAAATTTCAACTTTTTGAAAGCACATGAGGAAATTCCATAATGGCCACTTCCTTTTAGTCATGAAAGCATGTCTAATAACTTGTATCGCAACATCTAACTTCTTTTTTCTAAGCATGGCAAAATCACCATGGCATTCTCCTTTAAAATGCTAGTTGTACTCCCTTTTTAGGAACGATGCAACTTATCACTAACTTGTATAGCAACCTCACTATCAATTGAAAATTAAAAATGCCAACCTCCTTGCCTAACTATATTCTTTCACCCTTATTCAATTCTTCAAAAATATGTGTTATACTCTAATTCATTAACTGCTTATAAGTGTTCATTTTAGGAAGTTTTAAACATTTCTGAATGTCATCCTTTGTGATTACTAGATTTTGCCCTTGTACATTCGATACCCATTTATCTCTTTGACTCATGTTCGAATTCTTATAA
The DNA here is from genome assembly GCA_024138015.1 of Lumnitzera littorea. Taxonomy (NCBI): domain Eukaryota; kingdom Viridiplantae; phylum Streptophyta; class Magnoliopsida; order Myrtales; family Combretaceae; genus Lumnitzera; species Lumnitzera littorea. Next base: position 116,337,897 of record JAMXBB010000001.1, read on the forward strand.
AATCCATACACTAGTTCTCCAAAAACTATAGTTTCCACAGTACATAGATTCTTACATCCCAAGACATCTAAAGACTCTTCCTAATAAAAACCACTCTTTTTAAAATATTCAAATTCAAAGATACTTAGCTTAATTTACTAATTCTATTTGTAAGAGAAAACATGGACAAATTTACGTTTTACATCTTTCTTTTCAACCCTAATATGCTCATTTGGTCTCCGATTGCCTTTGGTTCGTATTCTGATTGGGTTATATATTAGATTTTGAGTTTTCCTTTGTTTTCTCGTTCTTCACTTTATCTTCAGAAACTTCTTCCTCTGTTTCTTCCTTAAGTGATTCATACTCTATCTCAACAGTCTCTTCACTTGAAGAGCTTGTACCTCCTAAAGTTTCCTCCTTTTCTTGTGTACCTACCTTAACTTTTTCATCGGTACGGTTAAGGTTTGTAGATTGAAGTTTTTCTTGAGTAGGGTTAGGGTTTTCTTGTACTACAAGTGGAATTTCTTGGTTAGGAGTAGAATTTTCTTGATTCAGAGTGGGATTTTTGTCTAAATCAAATGATTCGTCAACTAGAGAATAAGGGTTTTATTTCATGTTCTTAGGATCTTTGTTGGTCTTAAGACTTAACCTTACTTGAAGACTTATGAGGAGCCATGGCAAGTGAGAAAGTAGTTGTGAGCTTGTGAGTGTCACAAGCGAGAGTCAAAGCTTGAAAAGTAATCGATTGTTGAAGTTCTTAATAAAGAGAGAGAGAGAGAGAGAGAATTCAAAATTTAAAGAGGCAAGGATTTAATTGTGTGCTAGTATAACTAAGGAGTAGGAGAGTAGAGTGTAATTAGAGAAGGAATCATAGAGAGAAAATGAGAGTAAGCTGTTAGAGGGAAAGTGTGCATGTTGGTCTTGTAAGCTATTGACACAAAAAAGATGTAATGGATTTGGATTGGACATGTTTAGCTTACGTTAGGAGGAAAGATTATGACCCTCAATAAATGCCAATTAATGGTATAGTAGGGCATTAATTAAAGATTTAATTGTTTTAAAAAATCTTGGTGATTAAATTTTATGAAAAATATTTATTTTACACACTTTATAATTAATTAATGTACTATTTCAGCTTGAGAAAGTAAATTTTTCTATTGTACATTAAATAATTAATTAAATTTTACATAAACACATATGTGGTATAATAAATATCAACAATTATTTTACCTAAATGCTATGCAACAAAAAAAAAACATATAAATAAAATTCACAAATCTTAAAAAAAAAACTTACGCAATATTTATAAAATTAACATCAAAAATTAATTTTAACTATGCAATATAGATGAAACATGAATAACATAAACATGATATAATATAAGATATTATGCAATAAAACTAGACAACAAAAATTTGTGAAAATGGATTACAAACACTAATTTCATTTCTTACAAATTCAAATTTAGTCTTATCTAAAGGCTTAGTAAAAATGTCAATCAATTGATTGTTTGCGGGAACAAATTTAATATTTACATTACCGTTGTTAATATGATCACGAATAAAATAATGTCTCACTTCTATATGTTTTAACCTAAAATGATTGTAGACGCCTAATTTTTGCCCCCTTTATTTTTATTTTTTTTTTCTTTTCTCAATAGGCCCTAAATTAGGAAAAACACAAAAAAATAGGAAATTAAAGAAAACCCCCAACATTAAGAAATTTAGAAAATATAAGAATATTAAGAAAATACAAAAAAAATTCAAAAATAAGAAAAAGCACAAAAAATAAGAAATTAAAAAAAAAGTACCAAAAATGGGAAGTGTAGAAAGAAACCTTAAAAAATAAAAAGTGTAGAAAATAAAGTTTAAAAAATTAGAAAATTAGGGAAATTACAAAAAAATAGGAAAATTGGAAAAAAAAAAGATTTTAAAAAATACTATTTTATTGGGATAGATTTTTTATTTTTTTTTAAATTTAGAAGATGGGCTGTTGAACTTGGACTTAGATTTAAATCTAGCTTAAACTGACCAAGTCTATATATATAATTTAGTTGCACTTATAGACAAGGCACAAGCCAATAGCCTAATGGATAAGCATTAGACATTGGCATAGGGTTTAAGCTTGAGGTCTTGAGTTTAAATCTAAGCATAAGTAAAGAGGCCTTTTTATTTTTTTAACTAACACATTGCCATGTGTCAAGATCTCATTGCACCACATGTCTTGACACATAGTAGTATCGGGTTGGATGACCTTGCTGATATGATGCTACGTAATGTGCTACATCAGCTCTCGCGTGTCATATGATGACACATGGCAGGTCATGGTTAGTCGGCACGGTTGACGTGATGCCATGTCAGCACTACATCGGCTTATTTTTCCTTCCCTTTCTTTCATTTTCCCTTCGTTTCCCCCGATTTCCCTTCTCTTTCCTATGGTTTCCTTCCTTTTCCCTAGACTTTCTTACGCAGAGCTTAGCTGGTCAGCCTACTTTTTCATCATTTTTTACCCCCTTTAAGCTATAATTTCGCCAAATTAATGGCGAAATTGCAAATTACGCATGGCCTACTAAGAATTGAGATCGAAAACACATCGAGATTCGACCTTTACAAGGATTAAATGGGTTTTGAAAATTTGGAAAAAACTTAAAATTCAAAAATTTTCATTCATTTCAATTTTGACTTTTCTCGCTTACTAGGGTAATCTCGTGTATAAAAAGGAGCTTTGTAGAGTTCAGACAACCACTCATGAGCAACCAAAATCACTCAAAATAACCCCCCCCCCCCCCCATCTCCCTCTCTCTCTCTCTCTCCTATTCAAGTCTTTCTCTTTAGCCCAACATCGCAACCTACCACCTTAGCTAGCTCTATCACCACACAAGCTTCTGGACGTTACCCCCCACTACAACTACCGTGCCCTTAAACCACCACTTAAGCCAAAACCTTAGCCATCGCTACCCTACTTCGAAACCACCACCTCCTACCCTCTTAGACCCAAACTAACCATACGGTCGAGTGCCTAGCGACCCAAAACCCCCAACCCAATCAATCACTTACACCCAGTAAACACCACTCGACTGTCGTATAAACCACACCCGATCGCTGTGTAAACCACCACTTCGCACCACCCTCAAATCCACCTCCAATAACCATGGCATTCTCTACCCCCATATCCCCAATCTAAAACCCATAAAGATCCTTTTTCTCCTTCAATTCGGTGGCTAGATCAAGTTGAATCGAGCATTGCTACTGTTGCTATTGGCAATTTGACAAATCGACCCAAATCCACGCAACTTGACTCGACGACTTGCAATTCGACTTAGAGTTTGACCCACGCCCCTAACCCGTGTCCTGTCCAACATCCAATCCGACTTTTGTTTTTTTATTTGATTTATTTTCCTTTATTTTGTTAGTTCGATTTTGCTTTATTTATTTATTTTATTTTCTAATATACTTGTAATATGTAATCAAATGTAATACAAAAAAAAAGAAGAAAAAAAAAAGGAGAAATAGAAAAGAATATTAAAAAAAAAGGAATAGTTTATTAGTTTATCTAATCTAGTTTAATAAAAATAAATAAAATATAATAAGTAATAAATAAATAAGGTGATATAATAAAAACAAAATAAAATAAGTAAGATAAGGAATAAAATCATTTTATCACTTAGAAAAATTGATTTTCAACAATAAAATAAAATCAACTATTTTCCAAATTAGGATCATTTAGAATTTTCAAAAAATAAAATCCAATTTATGACCCCTTTTTTTTAGAAATTTTCTTAAATTAAGTAAAAAACGTAAACTCGATCATTTTCAAGAATTAAAACTAACAACCTACTAAAGTTTTCATTAAAAAGAACTACGTACATCTGATCCCAAATAGTGGGTATGTAGACACTTACAGGGTGACGATAAAAATTAAAAAAACTAATTCCCTTTTTCTTTAGTTTAGATTATTTTATTTATCCAATTAGAATAACCAAAATCAAGTTTTGTCTTTCAAAATTAAAAGATGATTTTTAAGTTTAATTCTCATTTTGGAAAGTCAATGGTGCTCGTAAGGATTTAAAATTCCTAACCCTCAGATCCAAATTCTCTGATTTCAAAAACCGATTTGTAAAATAGGTTTTAATTGTTAGACTAATGGCTAAGTTATAATTAATTTACCTAATTAGTTATAACTGGTTATAACTTAATTGTTTTTCCTAACTCCAGTTAGGTGGTGACTTCAAAATTGTTTTCAAAACAAAAAGAAACGGTTTTCTTTAAACCCTGGTTGATGATTGGTATTAAACAGGTATAGTTTAGTATTGATCGGTTTAAAGAAGGCCTATTTTACAAAAAAAAACCAGGAGGGCAGGAAACCAAGCTCGACAACGATATACATGATTCCTAATCAAATTGATAGCACTTGTATTGTCACATTTTATAGGTATATTCTTCAAATTCAATCCATAATTAGATAATGGTTGTTTGATCTATAAAATCTAAGCACAACAATTGCAAATTGAAACATACTGAAGTTCAATTGTAGATAGGGCAATAGAGTTTTGCTTATTGGAAGACTAAAAGACCAACTTGTCTCCTAAAAACTAATAAGTACCTGAGGTACTTTTTCTATCTACCTTGCAGCCCGCATGGTCACCATCTAAGTAACCAATCAAATCAAAATTTTGATTTTTGGGGTATTAGATTCCTAACTTAGATATGTAAGATATATACTTAAAAATCTATTTCACAGCTAATAAGTGTGTTTCAGTTGGTTTTGATTGGAAGTAAGCACATATACATACACTGAACAATATATCAAGTTATGATGCAGTTAAATACAATAACGATCCAATCAAACTCCTATATAATGTTTCATTAACTTTCTTACCTATATCATTTGGGTTTGATCTTATGGAAGTGGACATGGGAATAGTTATACCTTTGACATTTTTTAGTTCGAACTTCTTTAAGATTTGTTTTGTATACCTTTTATGATGCACAAAGATCCCATCACTTGTTTGTTTTACTTGAAGTTTGAGGAAAAAATTTAATTTGCCTATTACAGACATCTTGAACTCAACCTACATAAGCTTAGAAAAATCCTTGTAGAATGATTCATTAGTATATTTGAAAATAATGTCATCAACATATATCTGGACTACTAATAAATCATTGTCGTAATGTTTCAAAAATAAGATCATGTTTACCTTTCCTCTTTGGAATTCATTTTAATAAAGAATTCACTAAGTCTTTCATACCAAGCTTTAGGAGCTTATTTTAATCCATATAAGGCTTTCCTTAACCTATATAGTCTTCTTTAAACAAATCCTCAAATCTTAGAGGTTGTTCTACATACACCTCTTCCTTAATATAATTGTTTAAAAAAACACTTTTTACATCCATTTGGAATAATTTAAAGCCTTTATAAAATGTAAATGCAAGTAGAAGTCTAATGGCTTATAACCTGGCAACCAGTACATAAGACTCATCAAAGTAAATTCCTTCTTCTTATGAGTAGCCTTCTACTACTAATCTTGCATTGTTCCTTACAATTTTGCCATATTTATCTAACTTATTCTTAAATACTTACTTAGTTCCTATGATAGATTTATCTTTAGGCTTAGCAACAAGGGTCCATACCTGATTTCTTTGAAATTAGGTGAGCTCTTCTTGCATAGCACTTTTCCAACTATTATTGGACAAGGCTTCATTAATAGAGTTAGGTTTAATCTCAAACAATAAAGCAAAATGATTTTCTATGTTTCTCAAACTAGCTCTTGTTTTGACTCTATAATAGATATTATCGATTACCTGTTCAAGTGGATGGTAAAGCTTAAATTTGATTGTTCCAAAAGGTTCAAATGTTACCTAGGGAGCCTTTGTTATAGTTTTTAGATTAGCCTCTAATTTCAGTTCTAATGAACTTTCAGCTTTAGGCTCTCCAAAAGTTCTTGTCTGACCTTGTTGTACAGTATCATCCTTATCTTTTGCTCTCACATGCATGTCATCATAAGAATCATTTACTTTTGCCTCATCAGCAAATTTCACATTTATGGATTCTTCTATAGTTTTTGTAACTTTGTTAAAGACAACATATGCTTTACTATTTAAGAAGTATCCTAAAAATATGCCTTTGTCCGCTCGTTCCTCAAACTTACCAAGATTTAGACCCTATTTCTTAATGAAAAATGTAGAACTAAATACATGAAAATAACGTACTGTTAGTTTTCTACGTTTATATCACTCATATGACATTTTCTTAGCAAATGGCCTTATTTAGACACGGTTAAGGATGTAACATAATATTGAGACCGCCTTAGTCCAAAAATATTGTACTATACCACTTTTAATAAAGTTTGTGTTATTTCTTAGATTGTTTTGTTTCTATGTTCTACCACTACATTTTGTTGTGGAGTGTAAGGAGCTGAAAATTTATGAGTGATACCATTTTGTTTACAAAACTTTGTAAAATCATCGTTTTCAAATTTTTTTCTATGATTAGTTTGTAAACTAATGATGGAAAAGCCTTTTTCATTTTAAACCTCTTTTGAAAACATTTGGAAAGTAGAAAAGGAATCACTCTTTTGTCGTAGAAACAAAACTCTAAGTGATACGCAATGGGGCTTAAACTAGACTGGGTAGTCAGGTTTTAGGTTGGAAATGAAGAACCAGGAAGTAAAATGGGAGTTTCGACAGTGAATGTGTATGGATATCATGTACTAAGACATAAACATAATAAGGGATTGAGCTTGAAATAGGGTTCGACACAACTCATGAATACTAAATGTCACTCAAGTTTCAAATGAGAGGTTAGATGCGACTCATTAACTCACTCAAATGAAGGCGTTCTTACAATCTTAAGGGCCAGATTGATAAGAACACGAGAAAGATTACAAAGTAAATCAACACTCAATAATTTGGAAAATGTAAGCTCCAAGAGTGTATGTAAATTCTTCATTATCTGATTATCTCTTTACTAATTACAAATATTGTTATTTATAGCAAGTCTTAAAACCTTAGTATCAACATTGTAAATAATGTATAAGGTTTTAAACCCTAAAGAATAGGCCCATAATTAAAAATATGGAAAATATTCATAGGAATACAAAACTGTGCGTTTAATACAAGTTGGCATACAGTCATTTGGCTTGTCCTAGAAGGAGTAAGATCTGAACTGGTTGGGGGTGGCAGTTGGATGTCCGGGCTCGAGGAGGAGTTCCTGAAGTCTTACAGTACTTAGCCAAGATACCTAAAGGGTTGGCCCATAATTGCCGAGCACTAGAATTAGTTGGCATTAGTCTTTCCGTGTCGTACTGAGTAGATCTTTGACCTTGAGTCCTTGGCTGCATGGTCTCTCGGCTTCTTAAAAGACGACAGACTTGAGGTTGAGTGGCTCCTTTTCTTCCTCTTGGTCTTCTAATATTAGCTCAGCTTTAGCAAAAGCTATTTGGCCTTGGCTTTAAATTGTTTAGCCTCAGGTTAGAACAAATTGGCTTCAGCTTCAGGTTGGCTTCGGCTTGGAGATAGTCATAGGTTGCTTCTTATCATTACTGTAAGGCCGAAAAGAAGCCATCCTCAATGCTAAACGATGACCACAGGCCGGGGTTCCGAACAATCTTCTCTTCCCTTTTCTCTTCACCATGGCTGTTAAGTTGTTCTGGACTTCCTCAACACTCCTTGGGGTGAAGCAATAGCTTTTCTTATCCTTCCGAATCGTGTAAGTGTTAAGGAAGTCATCATGGATCACTTTCCGATCATATTCCCATGGTTGACCAAGAATTAAATTTGCAGCATTCATGGGGACTACATCAAATTCAATCTCTTCCTTATACTGTCCTACCGTGAATTTTATTTGAGCTCTTTTATACACATGGACCATACCCTTATCATTAAGCCACTTTAATCCATAAGGTCGAGGATGTGGGTAGGTCAGCAATTTCATCTTCTCCACTAACTTGGCAAAAATGATGTTGGTGCAACTACCTCTACTAACAACCCGGGAACAAGTCTTTCCATTCACTAAACATCGAATATAAAATAAATTTTCCCTTTGTTTGGGATTTGCTTTTAGGTCTGCTCATTGGCTCGTTGTAGTTAAGAGTTCATCTAGATTTTCAACATAGACATCTTCTTCTATCAACCCGTCTCCCAAACTCTTATCACTCTGACTCTCTACTTAACCTTCAGCTCCTTCGCCCTTTAAGATCATGACCCTTTTATTTGGACAATGAGAAGCAATATGCCCATAACTTAAGCACTTGAAGTATTTAACTTCTTGAGCCTTGGTGTCGAGTACTTTTTCTCTTTTTACCTTCTTTATCTTGGCTAGATTGGGTTGGCTAGACTTACCTCTCTCCATCTTCTTCTTTGGTGATGAAATGTTGACTAGTAGTCCCATTACTCGCACATGGCTCTAAGGACTGCAATCCTTTACCTAAAGAATTCTCTCTCGTTAACCTGCTAAGAACAAGAAAGTTTACACCGAGGGAAGGTAATTGAACTCCTTGAGCTCTCTGCATTGTCATACTATGATCTATGCTTACGATAGTAATGATGTTGACCATTCCCTGGCTGAAGACCCTGTACCAAGTAATCTAACCAGTTGCCACTAAGAGGTTCTTGTTGAGTGACAAGAGACTCACTTATCGGTTGAGTAGTTTTCTCTCGACATGTTACCATTTCTCTGGTTTCGGCCCTTTTATTGTCGTAACATCTTGATCCCTCTCACTTGCTGTACTCAGAGTATATTTATACGGGACTAATGTCACACTGCCACTTGTCCACTTAGTCTGACATTATACTGCTTTTCCATTTTTGTCTTTTGTCTTTTCTACCCTTTTTTCATATGTACTAAGAATCCCCTTTTTGTATATATTTTCTTATAATTTCTCTATTTTTAATGTTGCCCTAGGGACTTACTATAAATAATCTTTTTCTCTTGTAAGTTGGAGATAACTTACATTTTAATACTAAATATTCTATTCTTGTGAGACAACTCTCTCTAAGTCAATCTTTCATACACTCTTATCTAATCTTTCCGAGTAGCTTAGGATTAGTGGTGGGCGGACCATGACATTAACTTGTGCGTTATATCAAGTGAGCCATCAAGTCATGTTGTGTTCACTGGTGAGTCACATCTTCCAAGAAGCTTTACGTTAGCTACTCTTGTTTGTCTGCAAACCATTTCCCTCTCACTTTATTCAATATTTTGGAGGATCTATTTTATTCAAATTTGCTACAGTAAACCCTAGTGATAACTAAGCTCCTAGGCACACCATATAATTTCTTGGTATCAGAGCTTGAGATTGAGACCGAGAGTTGTGTAGTGATAGTCATTCTACTATTTGATATATTTGGGGGTGTGTTGAAAGCATTTGAGTGAAGTGTCTTTACTGAAGCTTTGTGTTAAGAATGTTGAACCCTAATATACGGGGAGAGATTAATGATGTCGAGAGTGATGCTTATGGTCGTAGTCAAGTTACCCAATAAATACTACATACTACTAAGGAGCAAATACAAGATCTTGTCGCTATTATGGCCAACATGGCTGTCTTAGTAAACAGGGTCTTAAAGACTAGACTGTGTGAGAGAGTACCTGAGTAGGGCCGAGAAATGAGAGATAGGCTGAGGAGATAGATGAATGAGCAAGCTCCAAAAGCCATTCTAGTGAACCAAGCACCACCGCGACGTGTCCTTAGAGTCGCAAGGAGAAGGTTAGAGTTGGACAAAATAGAAGAGTATGAAGAAGTAGAAGACCAGTATGTTAAGATTGATGAGCATGAGTTCAGAGCGTCAAGAGGTACTGAACATCATAAGGTATAGATTCCGAGCTTCAAGAGGTCTGGTAGTGTTGATGATTACCTGACTGGGAAGAGAAGATTGAAAAGATATTCAACTTCTATGATTATGAAGATGCTGTCCGCATTTGAGTAGCCAAGTTAGAATTTTCTGGATATGCGGCAATATGGTGGAAGAAGCTACAAAATGTTTGCTTGAGGAGCTAATGCAAGGTCCAAGCATGGAATGAGATGAAGAGAGTTATAAGAAGTAGGTTCATTCCTGAACACTACAAACAAGACACTTTCCGACGACTCTAAAACTTGAGGCAAGGTAACAGATCCATAAATAACTATGTTCGAGAGTTTTAGTTGCTCATGGTACAATGCGATGTTGACGAGCCTGAGACCCAAACTATACGATTCATCTTTGGACTACGAGCTAAGATTGGTAACATCGTAGAGCTGCAGAGCCTTATAACTTTAGATGACACCATCTATGTAGCCCAAAGAATTGAAAGGCAACAGTAGAACCAGGTTAATCGAATGCTGAGTAACTAAACACTGATACTGAACAGGTGCAGCCTGTTGAGCCAACCAATGAATGAAAGTTTCAAACAGTTTCGAGGTGGAACACCGAGGTCACATGTTGAGCCAACCAAACGAGGGCCAAGGTAAGAGCAAGACTGAAGAGCCTTAGATTCGAAGAGACCACGGTCAGAGTTCAGGGAAGAAGACTCAAGAAATCAAATGTTTTAAATGCCTTAGCTTTGAACACTTGGCTAGTCAATATATAAACCACCGAGTCATGACCATAAAGGGAGATAAGCCTTAGTTTGAAGTAGAAAGTACGAGTGAAAGAGATGAAGAAGTGGCAGCTGATCAGATATTGGAAGAATTTGGGGAAGATCCTGATGCCTAGATACCTCCTAACGGTGGAGCCGAGTATTACTTTGTAGTTCAACGATCCTTAATACTTTTGTGGCTAACAAGAATGAGTAAAGAGAGAACCTCTTTCATACAAATTGCCGGGTGAATGGCAAGCTATGCGCCATGATCATTGATAGAGGGAGCTATACCAACATCATCATGCAAGGGGTAGTTAAGGTCATGAAATTGCCAACCCTTGCAGACCCCAAGCCGTATAAGATTCACTGGCTAAACGAGAAAAGAGGACTACACATCTCCAAGCAAGTTAAAGTGCCGATTACTATAAGTGATAAGTACAGGGACAAGGTATTGTAGATGTCCTTCCCATGTATGCATCTCACATATTACTCAGCCAACCGTAGCTATTTGACTTAAGAGTGTTACACAATAGGTATAGAAACACCTACATGTTTCAAAAGGATGGGAATAAAATTATATTGACACCTATGAGTCCTATGGAAGTACAAGAAGCCCAGGAAAAGGTTGTTAGATCTCTGCAGTAGAAGTCCTTGGTGATTTCCCAAGCTCAGTTTGCATGAGAAGTCAAGATTGAAGACTATGTGCTCTTTTTAGTTAGGAGATTCTTAGAGGTTAGAGAAGCCGCAAACTTACCTACCGAAGTACAGCAGTTACTTTAGGAATTTTGCCAACCTTTTCCCTAACGAGATGCTAAAAGGTTTACCACCCTTGAAAGGAATTGAAGATTACATCGACCTCCAACTAGGGGCTGCCTTACCAAATCGACCCGCTTACAAGCTCAATCTAGAGTAGGCAGCTGAGTTAAAGAAGTAAGTGGATGAGTTGGTAGATCGCAGATATATCTGTAAGAGCATGAGTCCTTGTATTGTACCCATTGTACTAATGTCGAAAAAGGATGGAACATAGCAAATGTGCATTGATAGCCAAGCTATTAATAAGATCACCATCAAATACCGATACCCGATCCTACAACTTAATGATATGCTTGATGAGTTATATGGCACTTGCATCATTTCTAAGATTGACTTGAAGAGCGGCTACTACCAGATATAGATGAGACGTAGGGATGAATGGAAGATGGCCTTTAAGACAAGAGATAGTTTATTTGAATGGTTGGTGATGCCGTTTGGACTAATTAATGCGCCAAGTACATTTATGCGGCTGATGAATCATGCACTAAGATCGTTGATCGACAAATGCATTGTAGTTTACAATACCGACCTCCTCGTACATGTTGAACATTTGAGATTGGTGTTTAACATACTCTGCATCAAGAAATTATTTGGTAACTTGAAGAAATGTGCATTTTGTCAAAGAGAGGTTGTATTCCTCGAATATGTCGTTTCAGGGAGTGGAGTTTGAGTTGATGAGGAAAAAGTCAAAGTTATTAATGAGTGGCCTACACCGACTAGTGCTGCCGAAGTCAGGAGCTTCCATGCTTAGCCTCATTCTATCAGAGATTTATCCGAAACATCAGCTCCATAACTACTCCGTTAACTGAATTAACTAAGAAGAATGTTAAGTTTAAATGGATAGAAAAGGCTCAGAGGAGTTTTGAAGATGTGAAGTCTAAGTTGACGTCTGCTCCAGTACTCACCCTATTAGATTTCGAGAAGATTTTTGAGGTTGAATGTAATGCGTCTAGTGTCAGCATTAGTGCTGTCCTTATGCAGGAGCACCAACCTATTGCTTACTTCGATGAAAAACTCCAAGGTGCTGTCCTAAATTACTCAACCTACAACAAGGAATTCTATGTCCTTATCCATACACTCCAGAACTGGCAACATTATCTATTGTTGAGAGAATTCATCATCTATTCGGATTATGAATCTCTTAAGCATCTTTGCGGGCAACAAAAGCTTTCTCAACATCATGCTAAATGGGTTGAATTCTTGGAAACCTTTTGCTACGTCATCAGATATAAGAAGGAAAGCACCAACATAGTGGCCGATGCACTTTCTTGCCATCATACCCTCATCACAACATTACAAGCTAAGGTGCTTGGATTTGACACTTTACCTGATCAATATAAGCATGACCCACATTTTGGACCCTTAGTAACCATGTGCAGTGTTAGAGGAGCTGCGAAAGGGTTCTACTTGAGTGAGGGGTTCTTAATGAAGGGTAAGTAGATTTACGTGTTGAGTGGTTTTGCAAGGGAACTATTGGTTCAAGAAGCTTATGTTGAGGGTCTGGCCGGCCATTTTGGAGAAAAGAGGATGATTGAGATATTGAAGGAGTACTTTTACTGGCTCAAAATGATGAAGGATATGCACTGAATACTTGAGAGGTACAAGGTGTGTAAGTATGCAAAAGGAAAGAGAGAGCCCTATGGAGAATATACACTGCTACTAATTCCCAAGTGGTCGTGAACTGATCTAAGCATGGATTTCATGCTCAGCTTTCCCTACACACCGAGAAGGCACGATTCGATCATGGTGGTGGTTGATTGGTTCAGTAAGATGGGCTACTTAATTCCTTGCCACAGAACTAATGATGCTTTATTCATCACTAACCTCTTCTTGTAAGAAATTGTGCGACTATATGAAGTGCTGAGAAGTATTGTATCCGACTGTGATTCGAAATTCACGAGCTTCTTTTGGAGGACCCTATGGAAGAAACTCGGCACTAAGCTCCTGTTTAGTACCTCTTACTACCCCCAGATAGACGGGCAAACTGAAGTAGTTAACAGAACCATCAATAATCTCCTACGTACTACTATTGGAAAGAACTCTTGTGACTAGGATTTATGCCTACCTATCATTGAATTTGCCTACAATTGCTCAACTCACAACTCAACTAGAACATCACCATTTGAGGTTGCTTATAGACTTAACCCAAACCTACCCTTGGATTTAATTAGTAGCTCGACTACACAAGGGGAAAGTCAATCCAGCCTACAACGTGCCGAGGAGTTCTAAAGGTTACATCGGAAGATTGCCGAGCAATTGGCCAAAACTGTAGCCCAACAAAAGGAAGTGAGAAACCGCGAAAGGAGGTAAGTCGTTTATACCCCTAGGGACCTTGTTTAGGTTCATCTTAGCAAGGAACGCTTTCCTAGCAAAACAACCAATAAATTATCTCCTAGAACGGATGGACCTTACAGGATCCTAAGGTGCATTAATGATAACACTTATGAGATTGGGCTACCCAAAGCTTTCAGTGTATCTACCTCCTTCAACATCGCTGATTTGACTCCCTATGTGCCTGATGATGATTAAGGCTAAGATTTGAGGGCAAATCTTCAGCAACCCCGAAGAACTAATGAACTGCCAACCAGCGGTCCCATTACTTGCGTACAGCTCCGAGGACTGCAATCCCTCACCCAAAAAATTATCTTTTAACAACCTGCTGATGACGAGAAAGTTTACACCGAAAGGAGGTGGATGAACACCATGAGCTCCCCGCATTGTCATACTATGATTTATGCTCTTGGTAGTGATGATATTGACCATTCCTTAGCTGAAGGCCCTATGTCGAGTAGTCCAACTAGCTATTGTTAAGAGGTTCTTATTGAGTGACGAGAGATTTACTTATTGGCCAAGTAGTTTTCTTTCAGCATGCTACCATCTCTCTTATCCTGGCCCCTTTATTGCTGTAACATCTCGATCCCTTTCGCCTGCTGTGCTTAAAGAATATTCATACAGGATCGATATAGCACCGCCACCTATCCACTTTATCTAACATTGTACTACTTTTCCATTTTGCCTTTTGTCCTTTTTACCCTTTTTTCGTATTTACTAGGAATCACCTTTTTGTATATATTTTTTTGTAATTTCTTTATTTGTAATGTTTTTCTAGAAACTTACTATAAATAGTCCCTTTCTCTTGTAAGCTGGAGATAACTTACATTTTAATACTGAATATTCTGTTCTTATAAGAGAACCCTCTCCAAGTCCATCTTTCATACACTTTTATCAAATCTTGCTAAATAACTCAGGATTAGTGGTAAGTGAACCTTGACATCAACTTATGTGTCATATTAAGTGAGGTGTCAAGTCGTGTTGTGTTCGTTGGTGAGTCAATTCCTCCGAGAAGCTTTACATCGACTACTCTTGTTCGTCTATAGACCATTTCCCTCTCACTTTCTTCGATATTTCAAAGGACTCATTTTAGTCAGATTTGCCACGGTAAGCCTTAGTGATAACTAAGCTCCTAGGCATACCATCTGGCCTTCTCTCGGCATACTTCTCAAGTTCAATGCTGACTGGTTAGGGTCGATTAGTCGACCTTTGATGCCTTCTCCACCGCTATCTTTCTACTCTCAATGCCAGATTGATCAGCTCATCCAATGAGTTAAATGGCTACAATTCAACTATGTTAGCAATGTTGTCTTGGAGTCCACTTAGAAACCTAGCAACGGTACAGTCCTATGGTTTAGCAATCTCACATCTCGTCATTAAGGCCTCAAACTCTTGTAAGTACTCCTTAACAGTGTTTTGGCCTTATCTTAGGTTCTGGAAAACATAGAGCATCTCCTACTTGAAGTAAGTTGGTATAAAGTGTTAGTTCATCAACCTCTTCATAAGCCTCTAAGTTTTATTGGCTCTTCTCCCTCAACATCTCGCTTAGTGACTAACTTTTCCTACTAAAGGCTTGCATATTCAATATAGGATAATGAAACCAACTTAACCTTTGTTCAGTCATCACACTCATAACACTCAAACAACTTCTTAACTCGAGGAACCCAGTCAAGGAACTCTTCAAGTCGACTACTTCTACTAAAGGTCGACAGTTTAAGCTTGATGTTATCAAGTCCTCGGCTAAGTGCTCAGGTTTCATCCCTTGCATTCCTAGATCGTTGGTTCACTTCTGATTGGCCACTTTTGTTAGAGCTCTGCTTAGCCATATTTCTCCTTGGCCTCAGCTCTCTTCTTTGGGCTCCTTGACTTGCCTTGGAATCAATACTCCTGATATTGCTTCTTCTCAACACAGGTTAGTTTTCTCTTCTTCTCAGTTCGACAACTCTTCTCTGTTGTTGCTCATCATTATCAAGCTCATTGGAGCAACTTCTATTAGTGAGTGTTCGCTTCCTTCTTTCACCTTAGCCAATACGTCTGTGGCCTCTGACTAAACTAGTAAGCTCCTGTATAGAGTCAGTGAGATGAATATGATGTTCTAAGTTGTCAATATGTCGCTTCAAACTTCCGCAAGGGCTATCACCATTATTATTGATACTATCTTTAGACATTCTTGTTTGTACAGTAATTTTTAGAGAAAATTGAACAAATACGATTTACACAAAACACAGCTATAGTAACCTAGAAACGATTACTAGTCAACTTCTATAGCTACCCATGATTGTTAAACACTTCTACAGTAGCTAGAATCAACTATTGAAATTATTGTTACTCGACTCAATAATAGCACAAGACTACGACTACTAAGAACTTGGATAACACACTAAACTACAAAATGACAACTAATCAAATGTTCAAACAATAAGCAAACTTTAAAGAACATTGTAAGTGTGTCTCCCTAAAGCTCTGATACCAAGATGATATGCAGTGGGGTTCGAACCAAAATAAATAGTAAGGGTTTAGGTGGGAAATGAAGAACTGGGAAGTAAAATGGGCATTTCGATGGTGAATATGTATAGATATCACACACCAAGACACAAACATAATTAAGGATTGAGCTCAAAATAGGGTTCGATATAACTTACAAACACTAAATGTCACTCAGGTTTCAAATGAGAAATTAGATGCAACTTACTAACTTGCTTAAATGAAAGGGTTCGCTACAATCTTAAGGACAAGATTGATAAGAACACAAGAAGGATTATAAAGTTAATCAACACTCAATAATTTGGCGAATGCAAGCTCTAAGAGCTCAAGAATGACCTTACTTGAAAGAGGAAAGTTCCAAGCAAGTGTAAATTCTTCACTATCTGATTATTTCTCTACTAATTACAAATGTTGCTATTTATAGCAAGTCTTAAAATCCTAGTGGCAAAATTGTAAATAATGTACAAGGCCTTAAACTCTAAAGAACGAGCTCATAATTAAAAATAAGGAAAATATCGACAATAATACAAAACTATGCATTTAATAAAAGTCAGCATGCAGTCATTCATCCCATCCTAAAAGGAATAGGATCCGAATTAGATAAGGTTGGCAGTTGGATGTCCGCGTTCAAAGAGAAGTCCCTAAAGTCTTACAGTGCTTAGCTGAGATACCCGAAGGGTTAGCTCACAACTGTAGAATACTAGAATTAGTGGACATTAGTCTCTCCGTATCATATCGAGTAGATCTTCAACCTCGAGTCCTTGGTTGCATGGTCTCTCGGCTTCTCGGCAAATGACAGACTTGAGGCCAAGTGGCTCCTTTTCTTCCTCTTGGTCTTCTAGTATTATCTCGACTTCAGTAAAAGCTGTTTAGCTTCAGCTTTGAATTATTTGACCTTGAGTTAGAACTGGTCAGCTTTAGCTTCAAGTTGGTCGGCCTTTACTTGGAGATAGTCGTAGGTTAATTCTTATCACTAAGTATATCAAGAAAAGTTGTCTACTATTACTAAACCATGTTTATTACCACCTAGACTTAGTGTACGAGTTGGACTAAACAAATTAACATGCAAAAGTTTTAGTAGCCTTTTTGTTGAAATAATATGCATAGATTTATATGAGACATCACTTATCTTATTCTTAATGCAAGTTGTACAACGTATATCATCCTTCATGTTCATTTTAGGCAAACCATGAACTAGGTTATTTTTAGACAAATTATCCAATTAATTAAAGTTAACATAACCTAGTTTCTTATGGTAGAAGAACACATTATCAGAAATAGATAGAAAATAATTTTTGGTTTCTACTTTAGTAGATTAACAAGATATATGTTTTTCTTATGAAAGCCTTCAAATAACTTAACACAATTTTTATCACATGCTTTCACTTTATTTTGATCAAATACCATCTTGTAAACTTTATCACAAAGATAGTTAATACCTAATAAATTATGCTTTAAGCCTCTAACTAGAGACACATTTTCTATAGTATAAAGGGATATACTAATGTTACCAATCGCGACAGTTTTCCCTTTACTATCATCTCCAAATTTGACATAGCCTCCTTTTGTCTACTTTAAGCTTATGAATAATGAAGCATCTCCCAACATATGACTTGAACACCCACTATCAAGGTGCCATGTTCCTTTTAATCTTGCTCCATGTTCTTGTAACCATCAAAATAAGGTTAAGCCCTTTTTAGAACCCAGATTATCTTAGATCCACCAAAATTCAAGCTTGTATTATTCAATGATCTAGCTTATTATGTATTGAGCTTTGTCTAGGTTTATTATAAAAAAAGCATGCATAAGAATTAGATACTTGATACTTATAGATTACTCGGTTCTTCAGATTTCGGCTTGAGTAGCCTTTGAATTTGTCTCTAATGTATCCTTTGATCGGATACCTCTTATTTTGACTAGTGTATCTTTTAGTATACCCACTGCCTTGCACAGCATATTTTGCTTTCTCATGCAAATTATTATTTTTAGTAGATTCCAGATTCAACACCAACTATTTCCTTTCCTTCAATAAGCATAGTTTCATTAGCTATTTTAGAAGATTCCTCATGTTCATAACTAAGTCCATTTATAGAATTATCTATCTTTTGTGAAGATAACAACAATTGTAATTTTTTTATCACTTTCATTGAATTTATTATAGGTTGTGTCAATTGTATTAGACAAGCCATTTATTATAGCCTTTGATTCCTTTATTTTCTCCTTTAAAATTAAGTTATCCTTTTCTAAGCTATTTTGACTTGTTTTTAGATTTTCATTGTCAATCTGCAAAACTTCATTATCATTCTTTGATATATCATTCTCATCTACTAGTAAAGAGTTTGTTTGAAGCAAAGCATCTTTCTCATCTTTTAGAGCTTTTATTTCATCATCTTATTTAGTAAACTTTAAATTAGCCTTTTCGAGTGCTTTTAATAAGCTCTTTATCTGCTTACTTACACTTTCAGGCATGTTATCATCATCAGAGTCAAAATTTACCTCATAAATAGCCATGAGACACAGGTTAGCCTCTTCTTCTATTTCTAAATTAGCTTCTGAATCTGTCTCAAATTCATCCGAGTCACTCCAAGTGGCTAGTAGCACTTTTTAGTTCTTTTTATACTTCTTCAATTTCTTCAATAAGACTGCACACTCATACTTGATGTGCCTAGGCTTCTTACATTCATAACATACCAACTGCTTTTTCTCTTTCTTTTCTTTCTTTTCCTTTTTCTCCTCTTTGTAACTCTTTCCTACATCATATTTTGAATGATTAAAAGAAGAACATTTATTGGAAAATTTCTTCTTACCTTTCTTCTTGAGTATTTTGTTGAGCCTCCTAACTAGCAAAGTTATGTCCTCATCGTCATCTATTTTTGAATCTATCTCTAATTCAGTCTCTGAATTAGCTTCCTAAGCTTTGAATGCAGTTGTTTTATTACTACTTTTTGGTTCAATCATATGCTTAATATGAGACTCATAAGCAAGTAGCTTTTCCCTTAATTGGCTTATTATTAGCTTAGATAGATCTTAAACTTCTTTGACCGCCATCTTCTTAACATCCCAAGGTTCAAGCAAGTTCCTTAGCATCTTCTAAGTAAGATTAGAATCATCAATCCTTTACCTAGCAAAGCCAATTTGTTAGTTTTTGCAGTAAAACAATTAAAACACATTATGTATTTTTTCACTCCGATTGAAACTTAAACAATTCATATTGTTGTAGCAACGAATTGATTCGAGTGTCCTTAATTGTTGTGGTTCCTTTGTGATTCTCACTTAAGGTATCCCAAATATCCTTTACGGTTTTGCAATAAGAAATAAGATCGTATTTAGATGGAGCTATTATCATTAATAACGAATTTTTAGCTTGATTATTCTCCTCAATTTTTCTCTTCTCATCCTTTATAAGCATTGGATCTCCATCAATAGCAATTTAGATGTCTTCAAACTCGATGATCTCCCATGAATTAAAATTAGTTACCTCAATAAAAGTTTCTATCCTACATTTTCAATAGGCAAAGTTAGTACCATTGAAATAAGGAGCACAATTTATAGCTACAAATATATCATTTTTCGCCATGGATCTTTAAACTCCAAATAATCAGGAGCTAAGCTCTGAAACCAAATGTAGGTCTTAAAAGTAATTAGGGGGTGGTGGGTGTTAATTGGTTGTAAAAATTTATACTTTTTTTAAAGCCAAATTAAAGACATACCCTTTAAGTAGTTTGCTAGATATGGCATCAAATAATATATGAACAACAAATAAAATATGAAATAAAGGAGAGTAAGAATGAGAAGATTAGGCTCAAGAATTATAGTACTTCGGCCTTATGTTTACTGTACTCTTCCAGCTCCATTGTTAGGAACTTAGTATTCCACTTTGGTATCTATCTACTATTCAATACTTCAATCAAGAGAGAAACAAATACAATCTTTCTACTTTGTCTTAATAGACTAACCTTGTCTAATCACAGATCTATAAAATAATGTCACTGTCTTCTAACACAAAGCCTGACACTCAAAAATAAAATTAACAGAAGTATGCAAACTAAATACAACGACCTTCAAAATGTAAGCTTAGAAATAAAACAGAATATGAAAATAGAATAAACAGTATTGTCTTTGATTTAGCTTCTGATTACATCTTTGAATTTGCTTAAGAGTGAAGCTTGCAAATAAAAGTTTTAGATCAGTATATCTCTCGAAAATTAGAACTATCTTCAATATATACTATTCAAGTGCAACGTCTCTTTGTTGATTTCTTGGTGATTTCTTTGACAAAGCTTGAAAGATTGTGAATTATCTTGGACTAGTCGTTGGAAGCTATGTTCATTGATTTGTGAAAGCTAAATCTTCTTTCTATTTGAACTAATCTTGAATGTCAGACTACTGTTATAATAGAAAAACAAGGTTTACATGTGTTCTTACTTATATTCTTTGCTTCGACTCTTGTAATCTCTAGTTGGCCTTGAAAAATTTGAACTTCTTTTTGCTAATATAGATTCCTACAAAATAGGCACTTATCTTTTGTTTGATAAATCATTAAATTCAAAATTTTAATCCTTTAATATTCTTTACTATAGCTTTGCACCTAAATCTTGTAACATACTTGATTAATTTGAATCTGTATGCACAAAATCTTCCTGATCTGTTAGTTTAAATTTGAAATAAAAATAAAAATCACTAGCAACCTTGATATTCATCCTTATCTTAAACTTGTTGTACATGTCCACTTGATTTAAGCTTGAACAAAAATCTAATTTAAATTCCATAAAAACCTCCAATTATCTTCATAAAAAAAATCATCAAATATCTTTGAGAAAATCTTAATAATATTCAAATAAATTATTCCAATAAAAATATGTCATTTGCCATAAAGTCCTTGTTTAACTTAGTTTGCCTTACAAATAATTGAATTAGACCTCCTCAATCCCTATGGATATATGTCTAACTTAGTGGAATGCATTGAATATATTACCTAAATATATCTAACAAGTGGAGCTAGGCCTTCAACCATTAAAAGACCAATAGATCATTTAAGCTGTATTGATCTGATTATGTATAGTGTCTCTAATTTAGCCTTTGAATTAGTCTCTAATTCTTGATATCAATCCTTAAATAAAAATTAACATTGCTTAATATCCTATACACTTGTTAAATACCTTTTAACTCCTTTTTGTTATCATCAAAACAATGATGAGAGAATTGAACAAATGGCATACGATTGCAAGCAATTTTAATTGTTTACTATTCCAAATTCAAGAATATTTTATCTTCACTTAAGAAGAAGACATGAATATTTTAATAGTTAATCAATATATTATCTTGATTCAAGAACAAGATCTATAAATTAGTATGTGCATTTTTACTATCCCATATTCTATTCGCTTTCTAATAACATTAGGCATCCTATTTTAAGGCAACTCTTATCATTCATGTATCGAGAAAGTTTGATGGTGAAGGAACCAACATAATGTATAAAGTGGGGAGGCAAATGTAGTGGACCATAGAAGTTGACTCCCTAACGAAGGAGCATCTTTGTCATTTCTTCAAGACACAAGTTATGTTGACATCACCTACATTTGATTCTTAATCCTTGACTAGTCATGGATGGATCATGTGTTTGGACAATATTGTGGCTTATAGTGCTATGGTTGGCATTTTGAAAGGTTTGGTAAGGGGGCATTTGTATGTAGAGCATAGTGATGGAGTAGACACATACATTGTAAGTGGTTGGGACTTAAGTAGTGGTGCAAACATAAAAGAGGAGGAGGAAGTTATTAAGGTTGATTGTTTATCAAACGATGAAGATGAGGAGGTACTAGCAACTAAGTAGGAAAAAAAAATCATACATTGTTGCTAAGGGTAAATACGTAGTTGTGGGATTGTACATTTCTATAGATTTCACATTGTAGACACTTAATTTTTGCCCCATTTATTTTTATTTTCTCAATAGGCCCTAAATTAGGAAAAACACACAAAAAATACGAAATTAAAGAAAATTCAAAAAATTAAGAAATTTAGAAAAAGTAAGAATTATAGAAAAATACAAAAAATTCAAAATTAAGAAAAAGCACAAAAGATAAGAAATTTTATAAAGAAACCCTAAAAGAAAAAAAGTTTCGAAAATAAAGTTTAAAATTTTAGAAAGTTAAAAAATTACAAAAAAAAAAGTTAGAAAAGTTGAAAAAATAAAATATTTTTGAAAATAACATTTCATTATGATAGATTTTTTATTTTTAAATTAGATTTAGAATTGGGTCGTTGAACATGAGCTTCAATTAAATTTAACTTAGGCTGAGTTACACATATGGATAAAGCATAGGCCAATGGCCTAATGATTAAATACATGTACTTGGTTTGAGCATTAAGTGTGAGGTCTTGGGTTTGAATTTTGGCAAAGGTAGGGAAGCTTTTTTATTTTTTGTTAACCGACATACTACTATGTGTCAGGATCTTATTGTACCACATGTCATGATACGTAGCACCGGATTGGACGACCTTGCTAACGTGGCGTACCACGTCAGCTGCTACGTATTACGTGATGATACGTGACAGTTTAGGGATTGGTTGAGATTGGCTGACATGGTGCCACATCAGCCAATTTTCCCTCAATTTTCTCCCAATTTTCCTCCTTTTTCCTTCTCAAGAACAACCTAACCCCCTCACTTTAGCCTCTGATTTCATGCTTTTTCCTTGCTAAAACACACGAATTAACGGTGCGAATTCATCCTTTGAATGGCTTACTTTGAATCAAACACAATAACACGTCCAAATTCAATCAATGATGCATTCAAATTGAGCTTCAAAGATTGGAAAAAAGCTACAAATTTAGACCACTCGCATTCACTTTGATTCTAACTTTCCTTTGTTTTTGGGTTGGATTCAACTATAAAACAGTGTTAAGGGATGTTTACAAACATAGACAACCATCCATAACCTGGCACGAATACTCCCAAGTCCTCTCTCTCTCTCTTGCAATCTCTTTCTCTCTCTACCCATGGCCGTACTTTCTCTCTCTCTAACCCATAGCCATGCTCGAAGGAATTCGAATAATTCCAACCACCGTCACGACTCCCCCATGACAAGAGCTCCTCAACCCAATTCCCCCCATCTACCACCATGACCCGAAGCTCCTCTACCACTGTACCCTCGATCACGGCCGTGAGCAGTTGAAGACAGCAACCATCCACCCCGGTATCATGCCCGTAACCAGTTGAAGACAATAGCCATATACCCTCGCATTACGCATGTGATCAGCTGAAGCCCTTAGATTACACCCGTGACCTTTTCCAAGTGACGGCTTTAGCTGACCCAATCCAATCCATAACCAACCCATCTAACCCGCACGCTTAACTCATCCGAATTCTTGTTTCTTTTTTTTTTTAATTTTCTTTATTTGATTATTTAGTTGTTGTTGTTGTTTTATTTATTTATTTTTTATTTATTTATCGTGAATATAAATGTAATAATAACAAAGAAAAAAGAAAAAGACAAAAAAAAAGAAAAAGAAAGAAAACAAACAAAAAAAGAAAAATAAGGTAGTTATTTTATTTATTTTTAGTCTAATAGATAAAAATAAAAATAAAAATAAATAGAATAAATAAAATAAAAAATAATAATAAGTTAACGAATAAAAATTATTTTTGACACTTAGAAAAATCAAGTTTTCAAAAATAAACAAAAAATAAATTAACACTTTACAAATTAGGACTACTCTTAGATTTTTCAAATATATATATATATATATATATATATAATTTAGGGCCTTTGTTAGAATTTTTCTTAAATCAACCAAATTAATCTAAAAACGTAAATTCAGCATGTTTCCAAATTAAAATCAACTCAATCCACTAAAGTTTTCGTAAAAAGAATTACGTACATCTGATCCCAAATAGCAGGTATGTAGGCATTTACGGGGCGACAATAAAAATTAAGAAAACTAATTTTCTTGTTTCTTTAGTTTAGATTATTTTATTTATCCAATTAAAGTAACCAATAATCAAGTTTTGTCTTTCAAAATTAAAAAGGTGATTTTAAGTTTAATTCTAATTTTGGAAAGTCAATGGCATCTGTAAAGGTTTAAAATTCCTAATCCCTGGATCCAAATTCTCTGGTTTCAAAAATAGTTTTGTAAAATTGTTTTTAATCATTAGACTAACGGTTAAATTATAACTAATTCACCCAATTGGTTATAACTTAACTGTTTTTTCCCGACTCTAAAGTTGTTTTCAAAACAAAAAGGCACGATTTTCTTTAAACTCTAGTCGATGATTAGTATTAAATGGGTAAGGTTTAGTATTGATCGGCTTAAAGAATGCTATTTTATAAAAAGAACCGGGAGGGTGAAAAACCAAGCTTGATACACATTTTGAAGATTACAAGGATAAGATGCAAAAAAAGGTAAGGAAAGATGAGGACCACAAGATAAGAGAGAAGTTTGGTGCAGATAATGATTACTTATTTTCTAGTGTCAAAGGTTGTTTTTACTCTAACTCTAGTGAAGGGGACAATAGTGTTCAACTACACCATAGGATAAAGACCAAAGTTTACTATGATCCTAAAACAAAAGTGCCATATATATGCATTAGGATTATTTTTCAAAGCGTAGCTCAATTTAAGGAGGTGATGGAGCAGTGTTTAATCTACCACAATCATTATCTAAGGTTTACATTAGCTGATAAGGAGAAAGTTTAGTACAAGTGTGATAGAGAGGATTGCCCATTTTCCATATTCACTGCTTGGGATAGAGATACCCGCCTCTCTATTGTGGAAACTTTCAATGAGAAACATAGTAAGTATTGTAGGCCATTAGAGAAATATGAGAACACAATTGATGTGGTGGCTGAAAGGCCAAATCTCAACAGACCACTCTTATTCATGAGATTGTCTGTTTGCCTTGAAGGATGCAAGATGGCATTTTTTTAAGGTTATAGGCTTATTTTAGGGCTCAATGGGTGTTTCTTAAAGGGGGATTTGAAAGGAGAGTTCTTATCTACAGTTGCTAGTAACACAATTGATCAAATGTACCCCATTGCATGGGTGTACATCGAGGGTAAGAATATGGACACCTAGAACACCATTGGTTGGCATTAACTCACCTAGGTTCACCATCATTAGTGACATATAGAAGGTATTTTTTTCAAAACTCAAAATCTTCATTTACATTCTAAACATCATTTATTGTGAAAGTACTAAGAAGGCACTTATTGCTCTTGTAGGGTTTAGTGGAAGTAATGCAGCAACATTACTCCCTAGTAGAGCATATGTTTTATGCTTGCCACTTTTTTGGGAATTAGCAAAAAAAACACAAACGTGTCAAACTTCGGAGCTTGTTTTGGGCTACGTGTAAGGCAAGAACAATTAGAAAGCTCAACAAAGTAATGGCTCGGATGCTACAGTTGAAGCTTAAAGCACATTGGACATTTTGAAAGTTAATCTAAATCATGGTATAGGGCATTCTTCCACCATGATGTAAAGTGTCATGTAGTTGATAACAATATGTTTGAGGCTTTCAATTCAACAATTTTAGAGGCTTGGCACATATCCATAATATCAATGAAGGAATACATAAGGAAGTAAGTGATGAATAGAATTGTAAAGAAGCAAGATGGGATTGAAAGTTAGAGACACAAATTTCTTGAATGGAGGTGTAAAATAATAGAAAAGAGTAAAAGTGTAAGCTTAGGTTGTCATCCACTACTTAAGGGAAGATTATCCTTTGGAGTTCATTGTCGGTTGCACAATCATGTTGTCGACCTAGTAGAGAGAAGCTATACTTATCAATTGTGGGGTTTGAATGGCATTCCATGTCCACATGCTTATAGTGTTGTATTTTATATTAGTCAAGATGTAGATGACTATGCCAATGTGTAGTACTCGATGGATAGATATAAGTGCACACATAGTCACACAATAGACCAAATTCTAAGTTTTGAAGAAAACCAATCAACCTGAGATGATTCCACCGATCATCAAGAACTAACCTAGATGAAAAGAAGAATAGGAGAAGAGAAGAAGCTAAACTAAGCAAAGGCTATAGCAGGCTAGGTTGTATGATGTATTGGAAGCTTTATAGAAGGAATGGACACAATGTTAGGGGTTATCTTGATGAGAAGAAGAGGAAAGATGTGGATAGTGCATTAACACATGTAGAATTTAATAGAGTGTTAAGATTTGATTTATTTATGGGTATAAGGAATTGATATGTACCATCTCATAGGGAGCTCATATTGGTAGTAGTCAAGATGTAGAAATTGGTCGCACTCAAAAACAAGTAAGTGCTAGTGGAACAGACAATGTTGGAGGTGTGTAATTGTTAATTTTTTATTTTTTTAACAATTTGTTTATATATTAGGTGTCTTCTTGTCACATTGTTACAATGATGGTGTAGTTTGTATGTGGACCTAACATGAGCGAAGTTGAATTAGATGGTAGATTAGTTGGTAGTGAGCAACCAACCGAGATTGGTGGCATTAGCATATACAATGAGCTAAATGTACATTATTATAGAGAATTTGCGTGCTTGGGAGTCCCTGATGATTAAATAAACCAAGATTTTACCATGACTGCAATTTTAGAGAGACGCGAAAGCGAAAGCGTGTCTATCAATTTCACCATAGCAGCATATTTGAAATAATAACCAATTTTTATTGAATCATCAAGAATGAACGGCTCCTAAGTGATAAAAGAAAGAAGAGGAGCCATATGAGGTGAAAATCTCATGTACGATTCTGTAGAGTGGCAGTAAAGGTGACTTATCTGTCAACTTTTCCTCTATCACCCCAAAAAGAACAAACTCTACCTTACGTAAAGTTGCCAGAGTATGATTAACTTTTGGATTTGAAATCACTGCTTATATACCTAGTATTAGCCATAATTCACAAGAACATTCTGTAGTCTTAGTAAAAGGGGGAAGGATTAAGGATTTACCTGGTGTGAGATATCACATTGTTCGAGGAACCCTAGATGCTGTAGGAGTAAAGGATTGTCAACAAGGGCGTTCTAGTGCGTTGTAGATTCTTATCCAAGACTTGTATCATTTGATGATACCATGTGAATCACTAGAAACATGTGAAGTATATGGCTAACCTAATAACGAAAGTTTTGTAAGGGGACTAGAGCAGGTTACCATGAGACAAAAGATCTTTTTTCCTCATCTCTCCCCTTTGAATAGAGGATGTAGCAATTTCTCTTGGATTTATCAGTCTAAGTAAGAGATAATAGACTTTGATATTATTGATTATTTTTTTATTGAAAGAATCACCCCATCTTAATTGAAAACGTAAATATCTTTTTAGGAAGAAATCAAGCTTTGCTTCCGTATTACTCTTGTATTGCTTTTTCTTTCAACGTTTTCTTATATCCCTATTTCGGCCCGCATAATCTTC
The DNA here is from genome assembly GCA_024138015.1 of Lumnitzera littorea. Classification (NCBI taxonomy): domain Eukaryota; kingdom Viridiplantae; phylum Streptophyta; class Magnoliopsida; order Myrtales; family Combretaceae; genus Lumnitzera; species Lumnitzera littorea. The sequence continues at coordinate 116,365,445 of JAMXBB010000001.1, forward strand.
ATCTTTTTCTTGGTTTAAGAGAATTGATCCAAGATTGCCTTGGTTTTGTGCATTTGATTCAAGATTCCCTTAGCCTATAGATTCTTTTTATCCGTGATTTCGATTTTCTAATTCAATAGATTTTTTATCATTCGATAATAGAAGGGGATCTCCCTTTTTCTTTTTAGTGATGTTTTTATTTTCACTAGGATTTTCATTTCTATTAAAATTGAAAAGAAGTAATTTGATTGGTATAATCCATGGTTTAATTTTATATGTATTAAAAAGTAATACAAATTTTGGGAAGAACCAAAGTTTCATATTTAATATGGGACGACTCAGTATTTCTTCATTCATTCCCATCCAATCAAAAAGGTTTTTTTTTATTTTTGGTTGGATGGATTGATTTCGTGATCTTTAGAAATTGAAAGATAAAAAAGGCCTTTTTTATCGATTAGTTGATAATTGTTAACTCCATTGTTAGTATTTTTTTTACTATTAATAGTGATATCGATTCAAGACTTAATATCTGCTTTATTTTTAAGATAAAAAGGGAAAATTCTCCAATCAAAAAATTTTCTATTTGGAAATTTTTCAAGATTCAGAATATCATTTTCTCCTCCATAATTAAGGATAGGGATCATACTTCCCGGTATATGAAATAATTTTTGTTTATCTATATTGTAATTATAAGGAATCCCTTCTTTTTTATTTACACATAATGGTGATAAATAAATATATAAATTTTTTTTATCTTTATAATTAAGAAATTTATAAGAGAAAAGGTCATATCCATAGCATTTTTTAAAGTCATATATTTGATTCGTTAATGAATTTGAATCAAATTCATTCAATTTTTTGTAATGAATTAATCGTTCTTTTTTCGCCAAATAAGTTTTGTTTAATTTTGGATTTTGATTTATACGTCGTTGAGTGATTCTATTTCTCCATTTTAGCAGTACTAATCGATACCATCTAATAGAAGATAAATCGTATTGATAATGACTCCGTAACCAATTTGTCTATTGATCTATTCCCGAATTCTTCTATTTTAATTCAGAATGAAATAGTCCTTGTGTTTTAAAAGAATTCTTTATCTCATTCTTAAGAAAAAGAGATGTTTCGTGATATTTAAGAACATATCTTAGTTGATATAACTTAATAACTTTTGTTTGGTATAATTTGTAAAAGACATATGCTTGGGATAAGGAGGAGAGCTTACAAAAAATCTTTGAATTTGTATTACTAATATCAGAAAACCAATTTTTTAGAGTTAAAATAAAACGAATTGTATTTTTATTTGTTTTATCAATTGTTTCTTTATTTGTTTCATTGTTATAAATATATTTATCAATGAGTTTTCTTGATAATTCAAAAGCAAGTTGTGTATTCATCCTAGGAATATTAATGATACATAGAACAATATCTATATATATCCTTTTAATTAAAAATATTAGAATATAATATGATTTACTGATTAATCGAATATTTTGTCTTTTTAATTTCTACCAATTGCTTTTTATTAATGTTATTAGTTTAATGAGAGAACTTATTTTATTCTAACTAATATTTCTTTCCAGAATTAAAAAATTCTTCTTCTTATCTTTTGTAATTTATTCTATTTGATTTCTCATTGTTTTTGTTCTATCAGACAGATCCCTCATTTTTTTTTCTATCAATGAATAATCTATCAAATCCATAAATCGAATTGGAATGGGTGATCCTTGAATCATCCTATTATTGATTGTTGAATCTTTTTCTTTTTTAATTTCACTAAAATTCAATATTTCTCTTAATCCAAATAATAGAATTCAGTTTTTTTTTTTTTTATTATTTCTTTTAAAAATAGAATGTTTTTGGTGACCCATTTTTTTCTTTCTTGTGAGACATTTCAAAAAATTTTTGTTTTTTCTTTTAAAAACTGTATAGCTAGAAAAGACTTTTTTTGCAATTTTATAATTTTTTTTTAGTTCTTTTAAAATAGGTTCAAAAAATGAACATCGTTTTCGGGGAGAACCAAAAGGAAATTCAGTTTCCATTATAGTCCAATTCTGACCAATAATAAATACCAGGACTTTGCAATATTTGATTGATCACAGTTCTGTATATTCCATTCACTATAGAAGTTCCCAAGGAGTTCATTAAAGGAATGTTTCCCAGAAAAATTGTTTGTTCTTGCATATCCTTATTGGTTTTCCAAATTAATCCTGTGGATACATGTAATTCAAAAGAATATATGAGTGATTCATATACAGCATCTCCTTCTTTTATCAAAGGTTCTATTAATTGATATGTTTCCAAAAATAATTGAAATTCAATTTCTTAATCTATGTCTTCAATTTTTGGAAACTTAGAAAGTTCTTCTATTAAGCCCTGATCAATGAATCTATCAAATCCTTCAAATTGTATCTGATTTAAACCAAGTATTGTATCCATTCCCTCATTTGTCTACCTTGAAGTTAATTAATCGTTAAGATACTTTGCTTTCCTAAAGTGAAATGCAAGTGATGGTTAAAATTGATCTACTATATCCTTGATTTGAAGATCATGTTAAAGTGGTTGGTTATTTTCCCTTTTTTCATGTCATAGTTTTTTTTTTCTTTTTCTCTTGTTTATATATTAACCTTTTTGCATAAAGTTTCATTGGTAAATGGTTTTAGTCATACATTTTTGTGGTTTTTTGGTGTTCTAATTTATACCACTAAATGAATTTGGATTTTGTCATATTCATATAACCGATCATATATTTTAATCCATTAAGCTTTAACCAAGAGAAAAGAAAGGAAATTCCTTCAAGGTTAACCATTCTAATAAGTGATTTTATTTTTTGGTTAGAAATCCTAAATATACAATAATCATTATTCTTTTCCCCTTTTTTCTAATGTTTTTCTATTAGTGTATTGGTTTACACAATAATCATTGTTCTTTTTCCTTTTTTTTTTTCAAAATTTTTCTATTAGTTTACTAGTTTATGGCACAATTGAATTGCTTACTAGTGTCACTCTATAAAAGCATCATCCATATAGTAGAAAATATAGTTTATACTTCGCTAGAGAATACTAACGTTTTTCCTTTTGTTATTTTGCATTCGATGAAGTGCTTTCCTAGCCTTCTATGGAGGAGAAAATTGAAAGGAAAAAAAATTGGAAGTGAGGATTAAAGATCCATTTCTCAAGAAAATTTTAAAGCAGAGTAATAGGTTATGCCAAGAGTAGGTCAAGGCGAGTGTATCGGGATAGGTCCAAGCTTGCAGAAAGCTTGAAAACGAAGGTGGAAATGTAAAAAAACAATGAAGAAAACAAGCAAACCATGATTAGCTTCAAGGATATTACGCATTAGGGAACTACTGAAGACTCACAAAAGCAAACTCGATATGATGTACGAGCCAACTCAGTGAGGGTACTTGCCACCTAGCTATGCTTAAGGATAAGAGTAAGGAAAAGGGAGTAAGTACACTAGCTCATGAAAAGAACAAGTAGTATATTCAATATCTGAGATATGTTATTGTGGCTACATTTACAAGGGTATATACGCGCAAAAAGTTAAGGCATCCTACTTAAAATAAAAAAGACAAAAAGGGTATTGTCTAAAAGAAGTAATGTTTAAAGAATAATAAAGAGTAAAAATGAAAAACCAAAGAAGTTGGTAATTGGTGCAGTAAGTCCTTTCATGTGGTGCTGGATAGGTGGCAATCGATCGTTGGGGCACTTCTGATATAAACAAATAAGGTCAAGTTGAAAGTCGCCAAGTAGAGGTACCGAATAGACCTAAGGATCCTCTTGAAGAGGTGTTGGTTCGGATGTGTCCTAGGATTCTCAACATATGTATTATTAAGCCAATGGTCAATATAAGCTGAGCAGAGCAAACGGTAAGGCTGGTCAAGCAGCCAGGGGAATATGAATCAAGTTAGTATTTGATGGCTAACAGAACTAAAACAGCTCAACTTAGTAGGTGAAGTTGTTTAATAGTGAGGATTAGCTCGACCTCGATTGAAGTTGGCTTGAACAAGAGAATTTGCTTTGTCAATCCTTTAAGCCATTGAGCTTAGGTTCAGGTCAAGGGTCTAGTTGCCTGATTCTTATCATTGAGCCTAGCAATTGATGATCATATCATGACCATCATAGCATTTCATATACTATTCGAATTCCCTTACTTGCCCATTTGTACCTAAAAGATAGCCATTTCCATACATAATTAATGATCATATCATGATCATCATGGCCCTTTACTATAGCAATTTATTAATGTTTTCAAAATCAAACTCAATTTTTATTTAGCAAGGTCCAAACACAAAACTGAGTTTTCTATTCCCTCATTTCTCGAAATATTTGTACAAATGTGGCTTATTATCGTGTTAATTGAAGAACTTAAGCAAAATACCTTAAAAAAAAGTCCAAATATTCTCTTTGTCATCCATTTTATAGATAACAACTTGTTTACACCCTGCTTATACTTGTTTTGTTCTATGCATGATAAAAAATCATTGACATTTATGAAATTTTTTGATAAACAATAAGGTACGGAGCCACATGCCAACTACGAGAAGACAATCATCCCTTCGTAAGCTAATCAATACTCACTCGGTATACCCATCAATGTTCAATCTCAAATAACTATGGTACTATTTTTTTTTTTTTCCTTTAGGCTAACATATCTCTATACCATGCGAAAAACATCCTAATCACTAGTTTGTAATTGATGTAGACCACATCAAATTTGGCACGTGTTTCTCTTCAGGGAAGCTAGCTAAGGCTTACACAACACATTTTCATGAACAATGGCTGAGAAAGCAGTTCACTGCACGCTAAGCACAATTACAAGTTGATGTGGACAATGCATCCATACTGAAACAAACTGAAGCGAATGTAACAGGACAGACATTGGTTCTTCACTAGCAATGAGTAAATCTCAATGATCAACTTTTGTAAGAAGAAGTAGGGTGGGCCCCTACATATCAATCTAGAGGAGTTATGTGATGAGAACAATGGTTCTAGTATGTCGACTTAAGAGAGCTAAATTAATAACTTGTGAAAACTTGCATGTGCAAACATGCCTTTTGGTTTACTATTTTTGTGCATATGACAATGGAAGTCCAGTAGCTATGTTTGTAGTCTCTTAGATAGCTAGCTATAGGGTCCTTTTTTATGCTTCTACTTAGTAATCTATTTGTGGAATTTACGTTTCTAAGTAGGTCTTTTTTGTACTTTTACTTGGCAAGTTAAATGCAAATGTCGGTACTTACTTTGTAATATTTGGAAGAAGTACATCTTTATATAGTGATCTTTTTCCAGGTTTATATACCTTCTTATGGTGGTATTTTCTCATGGGGTCCTTAAATCATGTTACCAATTTAGGTTACTTCTCTATTTTTTGCTTTTGCTTTCTAATTAGATTATAACAATTTGTGTCGCATTCCTAGTCTACCTACTTTTGCCTTTAAATATTATTGAATGAATTCAGAAAAATTACTCTAGCAAGAATCAATATTGTTTTAAAGGTCATCCTTGATACGCAAGAATTCAAACCACCTAATCTTAACTCAAGATATAAAACCAAACTAAATTAAAAAGATGAGTACCTATACATTAGGGAAGTCCCCAAAAAAGAGAGAGAGAAAAGATATTTGCCTCCATGGATTTAGTTATCTCAACTGTCCTTTCCATTATATCCGAGAACAAGAAGTGAAGAAGACCACATAACATGTTGACGTTGACTTTGAGCAAAATAACATATGAAATGTAACAAACCACTTTGGAGTTGATTAAACAAATGACAAACTTCCAATTTAGTTTACAAGTGGTCATTTCACTTACTACTTCTAAGTACATGATGCAAATGACTACTAAAAGACCTATCAAACTATCTACCCTATAGCCAATGGCAATACATGAAGCCAAGTCATTATCAAAGACCACTTGTACACCATGACATCCCTCTTCAACCTCATATTACTCGCTTTAATTGATTTGATTTTTTTCCTCGCACTTGTAAGCTTCTTCCACCTTGCACTTTCCTCTATTAGTCATAGTCTCTCTTCTCATGCCTCAACCAACTCTCTCATTAATCTCTCCATCGTTAGCAACCCTTCCTTATCATTTATGCCTTCATTTGATTGGCTGCTAACCTCAAGATCTCTTACCCAAGCTCGTCTTAAAGGACTATAAGGTCTTATAAATAGAGCTTAGTCTTCTTAGCTAACTTAAGACAAGTTGTTTTACTAAGAAGGCCTATGGTTGAATTCTTTTCAAGATCAACTCGACTAAACCTTACTCTACATTGATGGCCTCGATACTAAGCTACCAGCTCAGACTCCTACATTTGACCTCCAAATTGCTATGGCTAAGTTATGTTGTGCTTGTTAGTGAGTCATATTCGACAAATAGCTTCACGAAACTACTGAAAGTTCTACCATTTCTCCATTGCCATTTCTTTGATATCTTGAAGGGCCTATCTCCAAGATTACGGTAAGCTTTAGTGATAACTTAGCTCATAGAGACATTATATTATCCTAATATTAGAGCTTAAGGTTGCGACTAAGAGCTAAGTAGTAGCTTTATCAAACTTTATTGTAAGTGTTATACATACTCTGCTCTCACCATAGTTAAACAGAGTAGGTTGTTAAAGCATTATGCAAAGTAGTGTTTAGTAATATTGTAAATCCTGCAAATTTAGCTATTTAAAAGTAAAATTGAATCCTAGTATTATTAATAACTTCATGAGTCGTTAAAGCCGAGTAAGATAGAAAAAATTAATAAATTATAAATTTGAATAAATTATAAGTAATAAAAACCTTAGAGTTTTGATTGAAACTTTAATTATGTACAAAAACCTTAAATCCTATGTACGCATAAATATCAAAAATCGAATTTGAACTTGATAAAAACCCTAAAATTATAACTTTAAGCTTATAAAATGAATAAATATAACTTAATAGTAATATAACCACAGTCAATTGCAATTATTGATTAAATCGAGTAATCGCGTATAAACCTTGACAAAAACGTTAAAATAACTTGTAAATATTATAAACGTAATGAGTACCAATTAAATTAATAAATTTTCATAAAATCTCAAAATTAATTTATAAATATTAATTTTATGATTTTTATATTTGGAAAAATTTAATATATTTATTTTTATTTTCCTTTTTCTTCCTTTTTTCTTTCTTTTTCTTTTCTTTCTTTTCTTCTTTCTATTTTTCCCTTGCTTCCATGAGGATCCAAGTAGCCCACATTTTTTTCCTCTTCTTTTCCCATCTTCCAGGTGTTGTGTTATGGATGAAAAAGATCAAAAGCTATGATTATGTTGTCCTATCTTAATTAATGCCTAGATTTAGTTATTTGCTCCTTATAAATTTTTTTTTATTTTCTCTTGTTTTCTCTCGCTAGTTGTTCATGCTTGGAATCTAGAAGCAACAAAACTGAAAAAAAAAAAGAAAAAAAAGAAAAAAGCAAAACACACACATAAACTAAGCAAATACTTAGAAGAAGAAGAAAACTAAGGGGATTTCTATTATTCAAATCAACTAAAGAAATTAGATAAGTTATTTATTTATTTTTGTATATATATATATATATATATATATTCCATAACATGTATATGTATATTGAGTATAATTTTTTATTTTAATTAATTACATGTATGTATGCGTAAATATATGTATGTATTATACATAGTATATTTATTATATAGGCATTTATGTAAGCGTGATGTATATATATGTATATATTACTTAAGTATGTGTATATATGTACACGTGACTATATATATATGTATATGTACATAGTATTTTCTTGAATATACTATGTATGTGTAAATGGGTATATATATGTATTTGTATATAGTATTTATTTCTAGTATATGTTGTGTAAATGTAAATATACATATATGATATATATACATGTATTATGTATATTTGTATTTATGTACATATGTATGTTATTAGTATTTTCTTTATGGATATATATATATATATATATATATATATGTAGGCATGATTTTGTACATGTATATATATACATAGTGTTTTGTATTATATGATATATATATATGTATACGTGTATAGTAGGTATATGTATGTATATATATATACTAAGTATTTTATGTAATTATTTATTTGTACATGTAAATGCTGGACATGATATGCATGTATAATATTAATAATTGTATTTTGTATTTTAGTATATATATATATATACATATGTAATACAACCGTATATATACATATGTATATAAAGTACAAATATATGTATATTATACACATATGTATAGTATATAATATATAATTAAGATTTAGATAATTTAATACATAAGTATAGTATATGTATAAATATATGTATATGATTAGTATCATTTATGTAGAAAATATGAGTATATTTAAATAGTATATATATAATATACTATAATATTAATTTAATAAATAAAGTAATTTAGTAATTATATATAAATATTTAAGTGTACCATAATTTAGGAAAAAATATAATAATTAATTAATTTAGAAATTTTAATAAAATATAGTAATAAGTATTAATATATAATTATACCATAAAATACAAAATAATAAGAAAACGTGGAAAAAGTACAAAAGTGATACGTAGTATTTCCATATATTGCAACGTCATCACTTAATTAAAATAATTAAATTTCGTAATTAAAAATGATAATAAAATAATTAATTAATTAGAAAAGTAATAAAGTATAAAAATTTGAATTAATAAATCTTAAACCTCAAAAATTAGCAAAAAAGGGTAATTATAGTAAAATAAACCTAAAAATAAGAAAATTACAAAATATAAGATTTAAATATTTATTAAACCATAATTATACCAAGAAAAGCTTAAAATAATATTATATAATTATTTAAGTTAAAATAATAAATTTCATAACATTTTTACATCATAATCAAAACTATGATTACAATGTCAAAAACAAATCCCGTTACAAGAAAATATGTTCGAGAACGATCAAAATTGGCTATAAGTTCATAAAAATTTGAATTAAATTGAAAAAATTATATGTGATTAATAGAAAAGCTCGAACCGAATATTTTATAAAAATAGATAACTAATTTAAATAATTACTACCAAATATATAAATGGCTTAGTTATTCCATTTGGATACTTATTATCTTTCATATCTCCTCCATGTTAGATGATCCTGAGATCGAAACCGACTTAACTTTAAACTATTACGATCCTTGACATCATTCATGGCCGAGTGAGTATTCCCGATGATTTTATACTTGTTTTATGCTTGTAATTAGTGTACTTAAAGTGAATATTAATAATTTGATGTATAGGGATTTGGGTTTTGCATGTGCTTAAATATTAATTGTTTGTTATGTAAAAGGTTATGAAACATAATAGCTGAATAATTGGTTGCTTGAATTATTACTACATAATTGAATGGTTTGTTGATATTTGTTGATCACATCATAAATTGACTTAATTATATTTGACTGAATTTAAATTAAATGGACCATGCATAAGTACGAACATTGCATATAATGTTCTGGTCGTCACCTCACGCGATTAGTAATGAAGGGCCTTAGAAGAATGGATTTGCACATGATTTGATTAATACAGTATAGGAACATTGGTACAATAAGACCCTATCCTTGGTTTGTGGGTTTACTTGGTGCTGGAGATGCTAACCGTAGGTGACTAGGGGTTGTGTCTAAAGACCACTGCTGTAGGGTGTAAGTATGCACTACGGGGGCTACCTTATCGCTAGACTTGGGATTTTATGTATTACTGAATTTCTTTGAAATGAAAACGTATTTCGTGAAATACGAAATTTAAAATTATGGTTAAAAACCTCAAGTACTAGAGCTCGGTTGTAACTAGTGCTAATGTATCTCAAACCCTTACTACGAAGGGCATTAAATCTGATATTATATGCAACACCAGTCAACTACATATATATTGTTTGGTATACTACTTGTTTATGCATTTATATGTTTGTTAATAAATTGTTTAGTAACCTGCTTGCTGATATAGTATGAAGGATGACTCACTAAGCACTTGTAGCTTATTCCCAAATAGTTTTTCTTTTGCAGGTTGATGGAAAATCGAGTATGGGTTAAGAGTCGACCATTAAGTGCAAGTATTAAGATGTTTAAAGGTTAGAGCAAGAGATAGATTATATAACTTGTTTGAAACATTAAATGTAAATACTACCCTTGTATTTATATTTTGTAACTTCGGTAAGTATAAATTTTAGATCTTACTACCTGATCTTATCGTTTGATAAAGGATATCGATTCTCTGCGGTTCTAAGAAAGTGTGAATTATTAGATATCTATATTTATTTATATTTTACAATATGTTAATAAATTAAAATCAGAAACTCTAGCAATTAATTATTTAAAGTCTTGTAATCTTTGACTTGTAAGGTAGTTTTTATATCATGGGCGCACACGTGATATGAAAATTTTAGACAATCCTATTAGGCTTCCCTTAAGGTCATGACTAGTGTTGTATGGGATCTCTTGTTGGTTTTTGTTGTCATTGAGATTTTTCTTTAGAAATGTCGAATCTGAGGGTATAAGGGGAGATAAGTGATGTTAAGAGTGATGCACCTCAAGGTAGTCATAATAAACAACAAACTCCTCGAAGTACTGACAAATAGATTCAAAGCCTTATCGCCATTGTTACCTACTTGGCTGTAACTATACAGAGGTTCATAGATGTGCAACTCCAAGATAGAAATGCTGAGTATGGTCGAGGCATTTGAGATAGACCAAGAGGGCAAGGTGTAGAAATTTGAGCTCCCGATGCTATGAATGCACCACATGCGTAACTTAACTAAGCCGAAGGACTTGTTCCACAAACACTTGAGTTGGAGGAAGTTAAAGAAGAAGAAGTGGATGAATAGTTTCATGAGTTTGATGAGCAAGAAGTTTGAGCACCTAAAAGAACTAAGAATATTAAGGTTTAAGTTCCAAGCTTCTTTGAAATAAGCAGTACTGATGAATACACGGACTGGAAAGAAAGATAGAGAAAATATTTTATTTCTATGATTATGAAGATGCAGTGTGCATTCATATGGTTGCTTTAGAAATTTCTAGGTATGCAGTAATGTAGTGAAAGAAGCTACATACCACACATTAGCAAGCCCAATGTGAGATAAGAACTTGGAATGAGATGAAGTGAGTTTTGAGTAATAGATTTGTTCTCGAGCATTATGAGCAAGACACTTTTCAACATCTTCAAGAGCTTGGTGGGGTAGTTGAACTGTGAATGAGTATGTGAGAGAGTTTTAGCTATTGATGATCCGATGTGATGTTGATAAGCCAAAATCTAGGACCATTGCTAGATTCATATCTAGATTATGACCTAAGATTGGGAATATAGTAAAGGTGAAAAGAATTGGGACTCTAGACGAAACCATTCTAATCGCTCAGTGAGTTGAGCAGCAAAGGCAAAGTCAACTTAGCTGAGCATCGAGCAATTGACTTATTGTGCTAAGCCTACTTGCTTTAAGCAGACCACCTTATGGTTTCGAGATGGACCGATGAGGACCGCATTCAAGCTAACCTAATGATAGTCGAGGTAAGACTAAGGCCGAGAAGCCTGAAGTTAAAAAGGACCTTAGAAAAAGCTCAAGAGCTTAGGATAGAAGACAAAGGAGATTAAATGCTTCAAATGCCTAAGTCTTAGGCATGTAGCTAATCAATGTCCAAACTAATGTGTGAAGACTATAATAAGCAAAAAGCTACATATTGAGGTAGAGAGTGCAAGTGAAGGTGAGGAAGAGAAAACTATTGAAAATTTGTTGGGTGAATTTTAAGAAGATCTTGAAGCCTTAACTTGTCCTGAACCTGGGCAATACTTCAACATGGTCATCAAACAAATTCTTAGTACAGTTGCTGTAGAAGAGAGTGAGTAATGAGAAAATCTCCTCCACACCAACTACCATGTGAAAGGCAATCTCTGTACCTTAATCATTGATGAAGGGAGTTATACTAATGTGGTGGTGCAAGGAGTAGTACGAGCCCTAAAGTTGCTAACCTATCCTCATCCCCAACCTTACAAAATCTACTAGCTAAATGAGAAAGGTAGACTCTAGGTTACCAAGCAAGTGAAGATTTCGATCTCTATTGGAGATAAGTACAAGGATAAAGTGCTATAGGATATTATACCAATGTGTACTTCACATATGTTTCTTAGCCGACGTTGGTTATTTGATTTGAAGGTACTTTATGCCAAATACCGAAATATTTGTATGTTTTAGAAGGATGGTAAGAAGGTTATACTTACTCCTATGAGCCCTAAGGATGTTTAGGAATTACAAGATAAGATCTCTAAGTCCTTACAGAAGAAGTCCTTGGTAATCTCTCGAGTTACATTATTTAGGATAGCAAGGTAAGAGACTGTATCTTTTTGTTTGTAAGGAGACTACTTGAGTTGAAAGAAGTCAAAACATTACTTGTCGATGTGCAAGCATTACTTCACGAATATGCTAACCTATTTCCTAATGAGCTACCCATGGGATTATCCCCTATCAGAGGTATTGAGCATTGTATTGATCCCTAGCCTGGAGCAACTCTGCCAAATTAACCTGCTTATAGGCTCAATTCCCAATAGGTAGCTGAGCTCAAAAAGCAAGCTAATGAGCTAATTGACTGTGGATATGTTAGAGAAAGTACAAGCCTTTATGCTACACTAGAAGTTCTAGTACCGAAGAAGGATAACTCCTGGTGTATGCGTATTAATAGCCCAGCTATCAATAAAATCACTAACAAATATAGGCATCCAAAACCTTGATTGGATGACATGTTAGATGAACTATACAGTACGTGGCTCTTTTCGAAGGTAGATCTGAAGAGTGGCTACCACCAGATTGGAATGAGACTAAGAAACTAAGAGACGAATGTTCAAAACGAATAACGGTCTCTTTGAGTTGTTGGTGATGCCTTTCAAACTTACAAATGCACTAAGTACTTTTATGCGATTCATGAATCATGTCTTTAAATCATTAATTGGTAAGTGTGTTGTAGTTTATTTTGATGACATTCTAGTATATAATGTTAACCTCTCATCTCATGAGCACTTAAGAACTGTGTTTGATATTCTTTAAGCTGAACATTTGTTCAGTAACTTAAAGAAATGTATGTTCTGTCATAATGAAGTTGTATTTCTTGGGTATGTCATATCCAATAGAGGCATTCAAGTTGACAATTAAAAGGTTAAAGCTATCCTTGATTAGTCAATGCCAACCTATGTAGCAGATGAGAAGCTTTCATGGTTTAGCTTCGTATTATCAAAAATTCATTTAGAACTTCAATACTATAGCTACTTCATTAACCAAGTTGACTAAGAAAAACTTTGAGTTTAAGTGGTTAGAGAAAGCTTAGAGGAGTTTTGAAGAGATCAAATCCAAGTTGAATTCTACCCTAATGCTTGTGTTACCAAACTTTGATAGATTCTTTGAGTTACAATGTGATGCCTTAAAAGTGGTTATTGATGTTGTTCTTATGTAAGAGCGCCGATTTGTTGCATACTTTAGTGAAAAACCTTAGTGGAGCTATACTAAACTATTCTGCGCATGACAAGGAATTCTATGCTCTAATCTAAGTGCTTCAAAATTGGTAGCATTACCTACAACCTCGAGAATTCATAATCTATATGGATCATGAGTCCCTTAAGCATTTACGAGGTTAGCAAAAACTTTTTCAACAAGTGGGAAGAGTTATTGGAAACTTTCTACTATGTGATTAAATTTCAGATACTCAGATTTGGTACTCTTCTAGATCAGTATGAGTGAGATCCATACTTTGGATCTATAGTAGTCAAATACAATTATGGAGTTGTTGTGGATGGCTTCTATTTAAACCAATGATTTCTGATGAAAGGTAGATATGTATGTATACCAAATAGCTTAAGCATAGAACTACTAGTTCAAAAAGCTCATGCAGGGGGCTTGGCCGGTTATTTTGGGAAAAAGATAACACATGAATTGCTAAAAGAGCACTTATATTGGCCAAGGATAATAAAAGACATGCACAAAGTCTTAGAACGATGTGAGGTGTGTAAGCGAGCTAAAGGAAAGAAGAAACCCTATGAGGAGTATACACTTCTGCCTATACTTGATTAGCTATAGACTAACCTAAGCATGGATTTCATGCTTGAGCTAGCACGAACAACTCGAAAGCATGATTCCATCATTGTGGTGGTTGGTCGATTTAGCAAAACAAGCTACTTCATTCCTTGCCATATGATTGATTATGGTTTATATATTGCTAACCTCTTTTTGCAAGAAATCGTGTGACTATACAAAGTCTTAAGAAGCATTGCTCTAAATTGAGATACAAAGTTCAAAAGCTTCTTTTAGCAAATCTTATGAAAGAAACTTGGCACGAAGTTGATCTTCAGTACTTCTTATCATCCCTAAATGGAAGGTCAGACCAAAGTAGTGAATAGAAGGGTTGGTAGTCTACTACGAGCCACTATTAAGAAGAATCTACATGACTAGGATTTATGCCTATCTATCATCGAGTTTACTTACAATCGTTCCACCCACAACTTAATAGAATGAACATCTTTAGTAGCCATATATGGACTTAATCCCAACTTACTACTAAATATGATTGCAACTCGAACACTAGAGGAGAAAGTCAGTTTAGCCTACAACGCGCAAAAGAATTCCAAAGATTGCATAAGAAGATTGCTAAGTAGCTAGCCGAAATAGTGGCCCAACAACATGAACAAGGAAGTAGAGGTCGAAAGAGCATTATTTATATCCCATGAGACCTTGCTTAGGTTCACCTTAGTAAGGATCGGTTCCCAGGGAAGAGAACGAGTAAGCTATCACCAAGTTCAGATGGTCCCTTTAAGGTTCTATGGTGAATCAATGACAATGCTTATAAGCTAAAATTACCAAAAGGATACGAAGTTTTGCCGACCTTTAACATCTCTAATTTAACATCCTTTGTAATAGAGGATGAAGCCGACCAAGATTTGAAGGTAAATCTTCAATACCACCGAAGAGCTGATAGATTGCCAACCTCAAGACCTCTCACCCTAGCTCATCTCAGAGGACTACAAGGTCTTATAAAGCGAGCCCAATCTTCTCAGCTCGCTTAAGACAAATTGTCACGCCCCGAAGCAGCAGAGTCATAACAGCCCCCACCGTATAAACCATCCTAAGATAGAAGTTGGCATTACAACCGCTATCTTAGACCTGATCTACACAAGGCGTCCACAACTAACCCGCTTTGAAGGAAACGGTTTGTAATTTAAATAAATCATTTATCTAAGAAAGTGAGGAAATATATATATATATTATAATACAGTTATTGCAATTAAGGTTTACAATATTTCTCCGTAATATATTTCCTAGTTATTACATTATTCAAAAATGAAAAGTTCTAAAGTAAAAGCTTAAACCTTAAAAATATAAAATATATATTTATTCTTCACATGTTTTTCCTCACTCCCCAAGATCCAGCAGTTGCTAGCTTTAGAGTAGTTGTTGCCGCTTCTTGGCCAGCACCTTCACGACGTCTATAGGGATGTGAGCAACCACAACTTAGTAAGTAAAGACGGAGGACTTAAAACTATACCAGAAACACAACAAGGTTTTCAATCACTTATTAGATGCAATGCATGTGCAAGCAAATGCCATCGCACGACGTTGTCCGGCCTGTCGTGAGATTAAAGAAATTGCGCTCGCTCTAATCCGGGTTGAGGAGTTGCCGTTAATGCAACAGCTCACGACCAAACCCAGGCTTGTGTAATGGAGACCTTGCTCCTCCCGCGACTACCTTCAAACCACTGCCTTCACCCTCGCCGTGACCTCCTCTCCTGTCACTTAGTTCGACTAAGGATGAAGAAGGGACCATTTTGCAATCCTGCACTATTCCTTCCGAAGGGATCGGTATTTGGCCGGAGAGTCCTAAGTTCCCTTAATGGGTTGCCATGCATGCCCGATTATGATTACTGGTCAGATATTTAATTAAGTCCAGTTTAGGGTGATCAATCCTTTCATATAATTCATACAATATATGCCAGAACAACAAACAGAATCATAGCATCACCCATAATCAAGCACATGCGCACATTTAACTATCTAACAAGCACAACCAAACATAATTTTAAGCCTCCAAAATTCAGCATCGTATTAATCCCAACTTACCTCGACTCCTCGCTCACTCACTCGAGGTCCGATTTACTCAAGCCATCGCCGATCATCCCTATAACATTAACGTGGTTTCAGTTTTTCATATAACTATTATAAGTTTGTTTTATCCTATAACGCTTATTGTTATGTGTTGTTTAGGGTTTAATATTTATAATTATTCTAGGTTTGGGTTTAAGTTCGAGTTCGGTTTCGGTTTCCACATCAATTTCTAAATTAGGTTTTAGTTCGATTTCTAAATCCTAAACATGCTCGAATCCTAATGTGAAATTAATCACATTAAGCTCGAGTATCCAAATATCCTATTAGGTCTTAATTTAGTATTCCAAGCCATTCGATACACGCTAGTCCTAATTAGGGTATCGGATTTATCCTCAATGTGAGAAAATCTTACTTTTTTATATAATTACCTAAAATTCAATCTTAATTCAAATTTAATATTATTCTGATTTTTACTCTAATATTATCTAAATAACCCTAATATTTCCATATTTATAAATTTTCAATTCTACATATTCCTAATTTTCTACATTTACCACATAATACCTTCATTACTTACACTTAACATTCTATAGACTAGGATTAAGTTTCCACTTCAGAGATTAACATCCCTAAACATCTAATTACTATCTAAATCAGTAATTAATATCCTAATCACCTAATTAACTCCAAATTATCCAATTTTTCCATTATTTTAGGGCTAAAAATTAACTTAAAATTTTCGAAAATTAATTTTAAGAAAATGGCTTCATAGCACTGTTCTATATCACATGAGCATCCTACAAAAAAAAAATTGAGCTCCAAACTACACTCCTAAAGTCATTTATTTCTAAACCGAAATGTGCTCGGTTTTGCATGATTTCTTAAGGACCCTATATTACGGAACATGTTTTCATCAAAATAATATTTTTCCTACAAACTACATACAAAATACCTCAGAATAACAAAATTCATAATTTTCTAATAATATTTACTATTTTTACAAAATTACACAAGAATCGGGCTGGAAATTGGACTCACCGGTTTGGGTAGCTCCGGCCACCGCAGGCCGCCGTAGCCTTATCGGCCGGCTTGGGCGCTGCCACCACCGTGTGGTAGTGGTGGCCGTCTACTTCCAGCTGCTCGTCTGGTGGGGGTTCCTTTTAAAAGCCCTAACTGCACAGTTTTTCTTATTTTTTTTCTAACTCGAATTTTTCTCTCAATTTTTACCTCTCCTTAATTTTCTCTGATTTTTAATTGTCCAAATGAGTTCTGTAAATTTTTCCCCTATTTATAGACATTTTCTGTAATTAATATGCATTAATTTGACAAGACTTTGTCCAAATTCCTTGATTTTTTGCTTTTAAGTTATTCAATTTTTATTGGCTAATTTTTCTTTTTCTTATCCTGACATGCTACGACCTGATATTGATTCATCTTATCCTCTTCTGATTTTTTCTGATTTTTCCATAATTATTTTATAATTTTCTTTAATTATTTGCTTAGTTTTTGGCCAATTTAGGTAATTTCGCATATTTTTTATCTACACGTAAATACATGTGGGGTACACGTGTACATTCCTATATATTATTTTGGTCATTCTAAAATTTTTAGTATACATATAATCTATCTCTAGTAATTTATTAGTTATTAGATTACACTTTTTGCCTTTTTGGTAATTAGCAATTATTATACTTAAAATTTGAAAATTTTATAATCTCCTATTTTACTATTTATTTTCTTAAATTTAAGTTTACGGGGTCATTTTTACTAATATTTCTCTCAATAGTTTATAATTTGGGTGTAATCGGATCCTTTAGCCGATCGCCCTAAACCTTGGGTTCTAAGCTCAATCCTACGGTTACTTGGCTTAACTTTAGGGCTTACACGAGTTGCTGTACTAAGAAGGCCCAGGTTGAATTCTTTGCAAGATTAGCTTGACTGAACCTTAGTCTACATTGAAGGCTTCGATACCAAGTTCCCAACTCAAATTCCTGCATCCAACCTCTAGATTATTGAGCTGCAGCTGCCAGCTTGATCAACAAACCTATTTACTACATCAATAACTTAGTTTTAGCATAACATTATCCTAGCATACGAACCTTATAGTAGCGTGTCACTTGTCCAAACCTTTTTTCTAATATTGTACTATATTCCTTTTGCTTTGTTTGTCTTATTTACCCCTCTAAGCTTATACTAGGTATCTTTATCTTATATTACCCTTTTTTGTTATTTTATTCTTTCTTCTATTGCTCTAAGGACTTACTATAAATAATTCCTTATCCATTGTAGTCGAAATCAATCAACTTTTTTATTAATGAACATTCACTTATCTTGTTCTTGTGAGAAACCCTCTCACTTTTGTCTAATCTTGTTAGTAGCACAAGGTTAGTGGCAACTAAACCTTAGTCCTTTGCTTGTGCCTCATATGAAGTCGAAGCTAAGTCATGTTGTACCTGTTGGTGAGTCATATTTAATGAACAGCTTCATAAAGCTACTGAAAGTTCTACCCTTTCTCTATTGCCATTTCTTCGATATCTCGAATGACACATCTCCAATACTATGGTAAGCTTTAGTGATAACTTAGCTCCTAGACACATCATCATCGTTCTCAACCTATGCAAAAAAAATTGCAACCATCCACTTGCCAAATTACTAAACATTTTAACAACCAAACCATCATACAATTAATCTCTTGTCTCTTTCTCATTTTTCAACATGCTATGACTAAAACAAACAAGTTATCTTAAAATTAAACCAATGAAACAAACATAGTATCATAAAATTAATCTCTTCTTTCTTTCTCATATATGAACCACATAAATTAGCTTTAATTAGTTGCAATGTTTTATAAGAGATGAGAAATCTACAAATAAACAATTAACTTGAAAATTGAACACTTAACTACAATAATATTCAGCTTTTTTCCATCAACATTACAACAGCTTCAAAAGTTTTACAAAGGATTGCAAAATAACCTAAATAACTATATACAAAAGGATATTGAACAAATCGAAGATAAACTATCAGTGTTTACTTGGTTCCTTCTTACTAGAGTGTAAATTATACATGCCCAACACTTTTTCTACAAAATATCACATCATAAATGAACAACTTCATTGATGAAAATTACCAAAAAGAAAAAATATGAACTCATATTTAGAAAATGTAAACATAAAATCAAATTACCTTGTCTTACGTAGGGTACCCATAAAACCTCCCTCCTACATTTGCTTTTATCTTTGTTGTTGATACCCTTGCCCTCAAGCCACATTTGTAAGTCACAGCTAAGCCATTGCGATTATAGGAGAACTTATAACATTATCTCCTCATAATGTCCTTAACCCAATGAATTAACAAAAATTTTGATCTCTTAAAATTGGGGTTTTTAACTTTTAGGGCTAGGTTTGGTAAAAGGTTTCAATTTTAGGGGTTTAGACAAGTGAATGTTGGAGGAAATACGACGAATTATTGTTGCAATTAGGCCTTAGCACCAATTATTTGGGTTAAGTTTTAGTTGAATGTATGAGCATGATTAGGTTTTGATTTTAGACAATAAAGGGAAAGGGGTTTTGACAGTAGGAAGAAAGGTAGAGGTTTCCTTGATTCGGGTTTATTGATCATATAGTGACTAGTGAAGTTATGTTATTTTTTAGTTTAACTTTTCTTTTTTATTTTTTGTTTTTCTGTAATATATGTTTTCTTAATTTGGATTTTCTTGATTTCATTTTCTAATGTGCATTTTCTTTTCCAATGTGGATGTTGATTGGGAAAGAGAATGGCTTACTAGGAAATAAAAAAATATGCAACATGAACCCATTGGTTGATGACACTAAGTAGATTAACAAGGTTTAGTAGAAGACAATCGAGGTGTACGCTATAACACATATATATTCAATTGATTATATAATATCTTCAGTTCAAAGTTCAAGTCTAAAATTGCAAAAAAAAAAAAAAAAAAAAAAAAAGAAAATGATAACATATAAGTGTAATCCATGACAATGTCCCAATGATCTAATTATTTGAGGTTTTGAAAACATAGTAAGTAATAACTAAATT
This sequence comes from Lumnitzera littorea, assembly GCA_024138015.1. NCBI lineage: Eukaryota > Viridiplantae > Streptophyta > Magnoliopsida > Myrtales > Combretaceae > Lumnitzera > Lumnitzera littorea. Next base: position 116,385,602 of record JAMXBB010000001.1, read on the forward strand.
TATTAAATTACCTTTATATTTTAGCATATCAATAAAATGTTTCAAAATAGAGGGTATTATCATAATTTTTTATTTAACTCAAATCCAACAGCCATATTTGAAAAGATACTACTTTTATTATTTCTTTTTTTTTTTCCTCTCTTCCCTTACCTCCGTATCATTACTTCCCTTCAACAATTTCACCCTCTCATTTGCAAATCACACCATCATAAGGCAACAATAAGTAAGCTTCCTCCTTGTTTCTTTAGACATTACATATATTGTAGGGTATCTAATATTGGTTTACGATTGAAAACCAACAGTTTCTAAGAGTTGGCAGAGAATCAATAGGAAAGTGTCAGTCTCAGGTACGTCACTTGTGATAAGTGCAAAATTTTATTATGATTGGTGTTATTAGTGTTGTTCCTAATATTTGAATGTGCTTTTGTAAAGGGTTAGAGGAAGAAACAAAGTAAAGAAAGCATAAACAATCAAGAAGTGCGAAAGTAACCCTTGGTTGAGTGTCCCAAGAACTAATATTTTGTTTAAATCTTGATGTTCAAATAAATTTTAGGGTGTTCACACACTATTGTTGATAAGGATTTTATTGTTGTTGGAGCCATTAAGTTATATTTTGGTTCTCTTAATGAGCATGGGGGATGATTATGTAAGGTTTGAAGGACTTTTATAGAACGTGGTAAAATTTCCTCCATCATTTGGGTGGTAGTGTTAGAGGTGCTAGGGATTAGTGATTTAAGAGGAACCATTTGAATAGTAACACCACTACCATTCAAATGGTGTCATGTGAATTTGAGAACAAAATGCTTGTTTTAGGCCAAGGTTTAACGTCTTGATAGTAGGACCCTATACCAACTGAATGGTAATTCTTGAAACGTGAATAGTAACTTGTTTTATGCTATTTCGTTTCTTATAATTTTATCAATCTAATTCTTCATCATACAAATTCCAATTAATTATGAATGACTATATAAAAATAGAGTATCGAACACCTTAAGATGATGAGTGAGCAAGAGGTCTAACTAGGAGATAGATTAATAACTCAATTTAAGATACCTTTTAAGAATTGACAATTATAATTTCTTGATTAGAAGTTAAAGGATTTCAAATTAACTAAGTTGACCATTCTAGATACTTGGATACCTTGTTTGTTGTATGAGTTTGACTAGAATAACATTAAATGAATTTAAAAAGATTCGGCTTTAATGATTGCGTTGTTTATGCTTGCTTGATAGATCAAGAGTACCTATGATCTCGAGATAGCACTTGGATGATCTATATGTGACATCGTCCCGATTAGAGTTGCATACTAAAAGGGTTTGAATAGATTTAGGTTGGTTGTTTAACTCGTGTTTATCAATATCCAACATTATATATATCCACTATTATATATATATATATATATGATTCTAGTAAGTTACCACAAGCTTTACAACACCAAAAACTATGTTGGTTGATCCTCTAAAATAATAATAACTAAACTATTTGGATGTGCATTATTATAATTATTGTTGTTGCATGTGAGTGCACGTAGCTTGTGGTATTAGCACGTGTTTGTGGTATTTCACATTACTCCGTGAGAAATCTTTTTCAACTGCCAATATTTCAAAGGATGGATTAACTTGGTATATGACTTGGGAGACGATTGGGTAGTGATGTAGTATTGCTGATTATATGATGATAGATGTACTTAGAGATTTGGTAGTTCTGTGTTGATCTTAGTACCGATGTTCCTGCTGATTTATACTCCATTATCTTATGTGTATAGTTTAGTATGGATTGATGTTAGAGTAAAGACTCAAATAAACCACTTCATAATGTATATGTTTGGATATTACCTACCGTGTGGTATTTGTGGTTATTGCAAGTAAATTTGGTTATTTTTAGACAAGTTCGGATGACACACGTGGCAGGTATTCTGGGATTTACACAATGAGTACACGGGCGCTCATCTCTTCAATATCCATACCAGATAAAATTTCATCCTCTTAGAGAATAGAACCCGACTACTTATGATGAGTATAATAAATACCATGCAAACTAAAAAAATTACGATGGACCATACGCGTAGTGTAATATCGAATAAATTTTTTTTTTTTCCCCATAAAGATATGGTATAAACGCTTTGTTTAAAAAATTAAAGAGAGAGATGGCTATATTACGAAGATCATACTTTAATGCTCAGAATATAAAATATGCAGATGGACGAAATCATTATTGAATTGCACTGTGGCATATGTCAAAAGTTGAATGACAGAACTGTTAAAGAGTGTCAACTTCCGGGTTCAGCTTGATTTATTTCAACGGGATCAAGGAAAAAGACTCTGCCTGAAATGATAATAATAATGTAACCCTAAGAGAGCGACGGAGAAATTTCGTTGGTGCTTTTCTGCGACAAACAATCCGACAACGAGGACGATGGCTTCCAATAATAAACTAAACAACATGCATGTTGCTGTGTGCTGACTATGAACACCGTAAGAGAGTGACTTATGGATAATGAAGTCCCCTCCCCCCTGCAATAATAATGAAAATCCTTAGGATGGTCTAGTCTTGATCCGATCGATTCCAACGTTAATTTAATCTCAATAATGGTACGATGGCTTAAGCTTATGTAACATTATAAACAAGTCATAACGAAATAATATAATGCTAAAATTTAATTTGGGTCCGACTTGTCTTATCTTGAGTCCAACTTGATGGAGATAAAAATTTTGAACTCATGCTCTATTAAAAATTACCCAATAAGTCCAAGTTCAATTTAGATAAAACTTTTTTGAAACTTAAATTACCTAAAAAAATATCATAATTAAAATAATAATACAGTAGTATATCTAAACAGAACAAAAATTTATAAGCTTGACTTGAATTTAATTATATTGATAGTTGAATTATCAACTCAATGGACTACTTAATAGCTATAGTTTAAAAACTTAAATTCAATTTGACTAACTTTATCAAATCATACTTAAATAAATATCTAATCGAACTTAGTTGATATTTTTATACTCATTTTTCTTGTTTTTAAGGAAAAATAATATAATACCACAAAACATTTTAAACGTTATGTTTGGCATTTTCGAAAATACAGCTTAAGTCACGTCACATCAAATTTGAATGCTACTTATATTCACAGGTATGTAGCGTTATATTCATGCATTACATATATAAATACAATCGTCGGGGACATGACAAAATGACGTTTGACTGATAATTGACATAAGAAAGGAAGGACCCATTAATAAATAAATGCATGAAAACTATGTCTTGTATATTTCCGGAGACATATATATTCTTCTATGATATTCTTTTATCATGCGACAAATATAGATCACCGCCAAAAATGTTTGCTTTTTAGTCAACGAAAGGAAAAGGATTTCATCCAATATAGCACACTAGACAAATGAAAACTAGCCCTCTAGGGCTCTAGCGAGTAAAATCTCTATAGGAGACATACAAGGTACATTGAAAAAAAGATACAAATGAAATGAAAGCCATTAGATGGGTTCATGAATAAATCTAGAATTGTTTACAAGATTAGACGCAACAAAGACTTTTGGTTGCACCAATTTTAACTTAATAATTAAATTTTTTCTAAGTTAAGCTAGCCAAATCATTTTTATTAAACCGTATAGATTGTAACTTTAAATATCCAAGACTTTATATTTAGAATTTACAAGAGTCATGTGATACCTTTAAAGTAATTGTCAACCACTCTTTATATTAGGTGATTGAACATTAGTCTATCAATAACATGGGCCACTACCCATGAGCCCAACTAACAAAAAAACCTCCAAGATGATTGCAAATACTCCTAACATCTTGGGATGGTTGGAAAATAATCAGAAGAGTTTTGGTTTTTTTTATTTTTTGAGATTTTTTGTTTGTATTTTCTGCAATTAATTTATTTAATTATTCATTATACATCATTTTAATTAAATCTATTCAATAATATCATTTTATTAGATTAACTATTTCGAGCTAGTTAGAAATCAATACAATGTCCTATATGACATTAAAGCCAAAAAAAAAAAAAAAAATACAGATCACTTATTCATTAAGAAAACACACACATACATACATACAGTGAGTTTACTTGTTTGTAAAAACCCCTAAGGTCGAAACACGTCGCTTTCTCTCTCTCCTTTTAGGTTTTCTGAAAAAATGTAAAATTTAAAATTGTAAGCATTTATAAAGAAAACATGGGTAAACATGGGGTATTGATGCTAATATATCTGGAAGATATATATCCCTTTTTAAGTGACGTAAGTTTGCTTCTATCACATAAAATTGATAAGCAAAAGGGACCATATATTCTCATGCATGCATCTAAGTATTTTTAACGATAGATATGACCTGGGAGTACTTCGACTCTATTGTGACTTTTGCATTGTGATGATCCCAGGACTGGTCTATTCATCAAAATTTGGGGTGTTTATTTATTCCATCTATATATTTTTCAAATCTTTAAATAAGAAAATATTCTTTAGGGAAATCCTATTTGAGTTTGGAAATTAGTTTTTTAAGTTAGGTTAATTCGATTTACCATATTTAATGATTAATAGGTGAAGCTTACCCTTATCAAAATATTATATTCCGTTTCATATTTTAGGAATTGTATGCTATTATATAGAAATATTATTTTTCTGCTTTTTTTTTTTCATTTATATCACAGTATTTGATTTTAGACAACTTTTTTTTTTTTTTCCTTCTATTTCTAAAGAGAATTATTGAAAACTGAAAAACATAGTCCATTTTGATATCATCCTAAAGCTTGCAGGATCTTTGTTCTCTCTCTCTCTCGGTGTCTTAAGTTTAAAGAACCCCCCAGAATCATATATGGCTGGCTATTCTATTCTATTTGTCGGCTTTATTATTCAATGAATGTATGGTAACTTTAGAAAATAGGCCAAAACATGAATAAAAGGGCTTATCTATTAATGGCTTTAAAAGAATTTACCTGTGTTATTCGATGAATGTCTAAGTGGATATTTTATCATGTCGTGGAGTAATTATTCCCATCATGAAGTCCAACTAAATACATTAATCTTCCCCGTTTCCATTATATTAATTTTCATTGATTTCCCATTCAAATATTGCTACATTTAATTAATGATTAAATTAAGAAAGAAAAAAATGATATCATTATAATATTATATGATAATTTAAAAATTTAGATAATATCAACTATTAATTTGAAGATTAATGGAAATGAAGGGAATGAAAATGGATAGGATTTATTTCTAGATGAATTCAATTCATAAATACAAAAAAGGATGTCAAATGTAAGAACAAAAACTTGGGACATGGGAAAAAAAAAAAAAACATATAAGTACCTAGATTATATATAAATACATTAGACGAATTCTACTTTACTTTTTTCCTTTAGATGGAGTGAAAGTGCGCATACAAGTTAAAAACAGTAAATCCATGTCTATTAGATTGAAAAATTTCTCTCTGTCTCTCAAGGGTAGCTCGTCACGTACATTGGATAGGATAATTAGGTGCCATGCCAGTCGTACAAAAGACCCGAAATCCACGTGAAATGTCATATAACGGAGCGCTTGAAGGCGACGGCACAAGGACACTTGGGTGGTTGTAGAGGCACATGTCCTTATGTCACCTCACACGTGGCCATCCCCAAAACGACACCGCACATCAACACGTGTGGCCCCTTTACTTACAGTGACTTTTGACTGCGCCTGAGACCCCACCCACACGTGAGGCATATCTTCTCTGCTTCCTCGCTAGGCCCTATGTTGTTTGGCCCATTCAGTCCCTTCTTTGGGCCTCTTATTTCTCATCAATAGTTGTATTGTATTATAGTGGTTGGTTTGACCCACTTCGGGCCCATCACTTGTCCTGAAACAGGAATGTATTACAGCTATTTTTGGCTATAATATCAAATATGATCTATTTTTTTAATACCGCTAGAGAAAATGAAAAAATATTTTTAACATGACAATCGATCGTATTTAAGTAAACAGATTGCTTTCTGAGCTTTATATCCTTTTAAATATCTCTAATGTATAAAATCTTAACTTTCAGCCTCAGTTTTTTATAAATTTAATTTTGCCACACCAATTTTCGATCATCCTATTTTTAAGGGAAACGCTTTTACAGTAAATACACCAGTTATCGTTCTATTGCACAGTAATATTCATCATCTTACATGAATCAAAACTTTTTTTTCATAATATCTCTCATCACATTACTTAAATCTTTATTTAAAAAAAAAAACACACACACACATCACGAGCGCATAGTCCCACCAATTATTATTAATTCCTCATCAGCTTTAGATATTTTGGAAATTTAACTTCCCATCGTCAACTCGTAAACTGTTGGTACATCGCTTTAGTCTCTCACCGAGCGAAACCAAATCATTTACGGTCTGAAATCAAACCACTATCTATATTTTAGTGAAATCATAGCTTTCCTGTATATTTGAGTTCTAGAAATTGTTGTTTCAAAGACATAATAAGTGTATGTCGTTTTCATGTAAAGCAAAATACCATACGGAATTTATGACAATTGGAATATTTTTCTCCTCTATCCCTTTTTTTTTTTTTTAATGATAAAATTTTCATAATTTGACTTGCTACAGCACCTGCATATTAATTTGTCGGTAGGGGACAATTTTGCATAAAGAATGGAAATTGCCTGTAATATAATAGCCCACTAAATCCATATGGTTTAGATATGCAGACTTGGAGGGTTGGTGTCAATCTGGAAAAGTAGATAAAGACTGCGACTATGCAATGTATAATTCAACAATAGGTCAAAAAAAACCATTATACACAGTATATTTATATCCTTATATACCATATAAAATAATGTATTCGTATGGCGACAAAAATACCCAACAGTCCATCTGAACTTTATTAGGGTTGTCTTGGGGCATTTGAAAAAATATTTCTATCTTTCTTCGACCTATTGTTTTATTGACGTGTGTACATTTACTCCTAAGTTTAAATAGAGGATAGGGATTACAACAGGTTATACTTATATAAAAATGATGCATGCTTAGCTATATGTGTAAATAGAGAGAGCACTTATGATAACACAATTATAATAGAGAAGTAACAATATTCTTGATATGCAACACATGTATAGAACTTACAATTTTTTCACTTGCACTTGAAAGTAAACCTTCATTATTTTATGATTGTCCGTTTTAATTTTGTCATGATTGCGTTTTGGAATAAGGACGACATTTCATGTTTAATGTTGATAACATTAACACGACATGACACTCTTCAATGCCTGAGTTTCTGACTACATAACTACAGCATTCAGGGAAATTAATTGAATAATATTGGTAGTGGCTTCGACTATGTTTCATTATTATAATGTTGGGTGTGCGAAGGATTTCATGTCCATTGTCTTCCTGACATCGAGCATTGTCGAAATTTATAAAAGCTTCGGTCAATGACTACATAATACAATTAAATAAATAAATGATAAGGTCGTTGGTGCTGAGGATTGACCCTGGAAAACATGCCCCAAACTCATAGACATATGCGGGGACAATTATAAACCATAAATGGTATCTTGAAAACTTTTAAAACATACTTTTATTTCCACGTAATCCATAATATACATACATACATACGTATATATACACATACATATTCATTGATGAAGCTCTAAAATCGGGACTCCAAATAGCAAAATCTCTTTACATTAATTTGGACATGATATGTATATTTTAAAGTTATAAATAGATGAAAGGAGGTTATATTCAAGGGTTTAACTAAATCTAGACCGAATAGGTTCGAGAAAATAACGTCTAACAAAAGACCAAAAAAAAGAAAAGTAAATAAAAATTATTCTCAAAGAAAGCTTCCGTCATCATCTATTAATATATATATATATATATATATATATTATATTGTCACTAACAAGTCAAACATCAGAAGAAGATAACATTGTTCTTCTCCTTCTTTTGAGAAGTTGGATTATCGAAGAAATACTCTTTCAATCAAGAAAGCTATGGATGTGTTTTTTAGTTACCGGGTATAATTGAACCAGCGACCTTTTGTTATATATGAATTGCATCGGGAGATATCATTCTCCTTCTCCTTCTTTTGAGAAGTTGGATTATCAAAGAAATACTCTTTTCAGTCAAGAAAGCTACGGATGTGTTTTTTAGTTACACGGTATAATTGAACCAGCGACCTTTTGTTATATGAATTGCATCGTGAGATATTGAATTATCGAGAAAATTATATATGAGAGGATTAATGTTTAGTATCAAGTTCAAAATTAATAGATTATCATATTTTTAAGTGGCTAAAATAAAAATCAACGTCATGATGAATAGTTCAAATAGAAATTAAACTTTCAAGTGGTTAAAATCACTTATTATAATATTGATCATTTATTTTAACAATTTGAAATTTTGTTTCTTTATTTGAATTTATTGAAAGTTTAATTCTCTATTTAAATTTGATATCAAATGTTGATCCTCTTATATATAATTCTCTCCTAAAATATTTTATAACAAATTTCAAATAAGTTATAAATCTCCTAAAATATCATTCTCTATATCAATTATCCTACATAAATCTACGCAACGATTAAATCTAGTTTACACCATGTAAGACACTTGATAAAAAAAATAAAAACAAAAATACCGGAGATAGCACCAGACTTGCACAGGCGCACTGGCAGCCAGGAGTGCTAAGTGCTTTTTAAAAAAAATTAAAAATAAAAATAAAAAACACTGCAACGTATATTAAAGGCTACATTTAGTAAGGCTTTATAGGTTGTGAGAGTTTAACCTCTGTTGGGCTGGAAAAGATTTATTCATTTTTATATTACATGTTATGTATATATGATATATAAATATTAATATAATTTTGATAAATAAAATGGATACTAGATATAGGTTTTAAATTCTACCATTTTCCATATGATACGTAAAAAAAAAAAAAAAAGAAGAATTGATATTTGCATATTAAATCTACTTTTCCTGCTCGAGGTCCTTATTATACCAGGAAATAGAATAATTCAGATCGCAGTAGAATAATTAATTCTAATGGTATTCTGATGTCCCCCCCTTATTTGGATTTGGTTTTCCTTTTCGGTACCTTTATTGGTTTTATAACGAATATGTTGCAAATATTCCTCTATGCAAAGACGACCGTAAATGTCAGAAATTTCATTTGGATCAGCTATTGTCTGTTGAGTTGTTAATGTCGAAAGGACAAGTCACACAACAAAAAGTCTTCAAAATTTGATGGCCATTAAACTTCTTGATCTCGTACGCAAAAGGTTCCGTCTTCGATTCCCAACGAGCTAATTCACAAGCATAAAAATACCATGGTATGATGTTAACGAGGGATTTGATCATCCATTTCTTGTTATAAAGTAGGAATAATCGTGAGGCATTTAAAAACCGATTCTAATGGTACATCCGGTCCATGAGACAATTATGATGGAGGAAAGAATCTCTACATTCTACTGGATAATAGAGATAGAAACATCATTCTCATTGTATACCATGACATGACATACAGCATGTTTTCTTTCATTTTATAAAAATTATCTATTATCATCATCTAGCCACCATGAACATTAGCTACTCCTTAGAATCTTGCAATTTTTTCCACGTTTATCTCTCCTACATTGACAATTTGTCTGCCAAAAGTCTTGGACAAAGATTTTGATGTTATAGATGCCGTGATGATAAGTGGTCTAAGAACATTTTTTGGGAAGAAAACTACGAATTTGGATTATGCTTTTCTTGTGCAAGAGTCGTACCATTTAATGTTTGAAAGTGATAACTTAGAGAAAATATTATTTGGCAAATTTTAAATCCAAGAGTTGTGGTCTCTCCTACGCGTGTTGATAACCTCCCCCAGAAAAAAAGGAAACTTTTTGTCATTATAGGAAAAGGTTGTATAAATTTTAATATTTGTTGGAAAGTTGCATTGTATAGGTTTATCTATCTACTATATTAAATGAGGTTGGATTATATATATATATATATATATATATATATATATAGGGGGATAGTAATGCAATAATTGGATGTAAGTTATAATAGTAAAGAAGTAAAAGGAAAACTACATCTAGATAGCTATTCATGAATTCAGCGTAAAAGTAGCAAAATAATATTTGGATATCGTGCTAAGTAAATTTTTGATTGATGACTTTATAATTAATACCTGAGAAAGGTAAAGGTTTATAATTGATTTGGAAAATAATAGAATTAAAGTTCTTCTTAGTCACATGGGTCAAACGTGTTTAGAATTGTCCTAGATTTTGCATTTCTTCTAATCAAATATTATCAGAAATGAAATATTATTAATGGGTTAATACTTTTTATTTTTGCCTACTTATACATGACAACATATAATTGAGCAAATGATGGAATGAAAGGCCATTTGCGATAAAAAGCACGCGCTACGCAAGTGACAATGCTAGTATTTTATATTTACGTGAGATCACGTATTGAAAAAAGGAAAAAAAAAAAAATACTTTTGGTATGTTTGCGTACTAAAAGTTTATCAAGTCTAGATAATCCTTTTTCTATTAAATACTTCTTTCATCATTTGAATGCTTTTCCTTCTTTGCATATGATATTGGTTAAAAAATGAAAAGAAAATAAATAACTTGTTCATCCATGCTTTTATATAAAGTATCTTTTTGTACTTTATTTCATGATAAAAATATATATTTTTACTTTTTCTATATCAATTTTTAAGCTTTCTTTTAAGAAAAAAGCTTAAAGTAATCACAAAAAAGAAACATAACGGTATCCTACGGACTTACTCCTCAAATTTGTTGCCTATGAGGCTCACTCATTGGGCTGCTCATTCGGCCCAGCAAGCCAACTACAATAGCAAGCAAATTGTGCCTTTCGGTCCATGATCTTGATTTCCATATTAGCCGGACGAAAAAAAAAGGAATTTCTATAATCCTATTCACTATTTTGATGAGACTATTTTGATGAGACTGGTCCAACTCTCCATCTCACTATTTATTTAATATATATTAGATTTAAATAGTTAAAAATATAATCAGTATAATAATTTAAATCTAACAAATATAAAATCAAAAGTGAAATGAAGAGCAATATTGATAACGTAAAAAATATAGAAGGGATAGTAAAAAAGTCGTAAAAAAGTCATAAAAAATACTAAGGTTCTCAATAGAGTTGCGGATCAAATTCTTGGTAGCTTGTTGTATTGATATCTCTATATTGTGTTGAGTTCATAACAAGTAAGATGAAATTGAATATAAATAAGAAATTATTAAGTTACAAAATAATCGTGTTTATGTATCCGATAATCTGTGTCTTCATATTGTGTGTCTTGCTTTCTACTCCATAATGTGTTTTTAATCATGTCATATTTGTATTATTTTATCACGGCAGTAATTATCAGTCCTAATTGTCTGTATAATTACGTAATCTATGGAGCGTAGAAAATTTGTTATTAGAGATCATGCTCTTTGGGGATCTTGTTATAAAAATATGGTTAACATTTTCGAATGATCAAATAATTTTAACAAAAAGGTTTCGAGCTTCACCTTGAGCTACCCCTTTGGTCTGGAATTATTAGATATCTATGAACTATAGATTTTTATTTTTTTTTTTATGGGTAACCTAAAGAGAGAAGTCGATGACCAGAAGGATCCGAGCCTCACCCTGAGTCAACGCAATCCTTTTTCCCCTAAAAGAGTCTGGAGCTAATGCCTGCACTTATGTTTATTAGACTTGGACATTTGAACACTTACTACATAAACTTGTATTGTAATATATTTTGTCATTTGGCAGCATTGTGTTATTTTCAACCCTAACTATGTCCAAAAATATCATAAACTATGTCTATAGCTGATGGGCCAAGCTCTTAAACTGCTCTATTAAATCCCTTCCAACCCAAATCCTCTCAATGCTGAAGAAGTTGTATGGAGCAAGATTTGCAAGTTTTAAATATTTGTTAAGGGCACCGGCCTTTTTCAATTGATACGAGAAGCCCAAAATTTCAGCCCAAAGTAATAGTTCCTGGGCTTCAAAATTTTTTGAGTTTGATGGTTTGGTAATTCTTCCTAAGAAACTGGTTTCCAACGAGGCAACAAGTGTTATAGTTAAACCAGCTTCTCTTCCATGCTAACACTTAACATTAAAGTTCTTCCATACGAGTACTACTTTACATGTAATTCATGTTTATGTTTAGTGATAGATAAAATCAAATAAATCATATGAATATTGTCTCTTATATTATGTTTAGAAAAAGGGTAAGGGGGAAGGAAAGAATTAGGGGGGGAAATATTCAATTTCTTTTGTTTGGTTTAAGGGGAAAAAATAAGAGAGGAAAGAAAGGGGGAGGATTTGTCTCTTGGGTTCCACACATTTTCTTTCCCAACTAAAATAGAGAGAATGAGAAGGTAAAGAGAAAAAAGGAATTGATTTACCTAATTATCCCTTTTTTTATATTTTTTCTTGCTAGTTATTATTTTTAATGGTATAGTATGATTTTAATTTATCTCTTATTTTATCTTTAACAATGATTACTATTCTCCTCTTTTCCTTCATTCCATTAACCAAACACAGTGAAAAGAATCAAATATTCCTTAATTTCTTATCCTCGTATTATTTCCATCTGCTATCCTTTCCTCCTAATTCTTTTTCTCTGCCCAAACATAGTGTTAATGGGATGGATCGAGTTCCTTTTTCTTCTCCTAAAGTTAAAATATCTATATTATTAAATTTATTTAGGGCTTAAGTAATCGTTGCCCTTAAAATTACCTTGTTAATCTCTATTTAATATTATTTAATAAAAAAACTAACAATAAAATAAATTATTAAAATTATAAAAAATAGATAAATTTGTTTACTTACTTCTCTTTCTCTCTTCTTATACATTTCTTTACCACTTTCCTACTATTTTTCCTACTTTCTTACTCTCTCTCTCTCTTTCTCTCTCTTTTCCTTTTCCACTTTTTCTATTAATTACACTCCCACATCTCTCTCTCTCTCCACTAACATTCTTGCTCCCCTATTCCTCTCTCCACAAACCCTCATTTCTCTATTTTCCTAATTTATTAATATTATAATATATTTGATTGCACAGTATAATTTTATTTATTTGGTGTACACACAACATAAGTGCATTGTCAACCATTATATAATAGTTGGAAAAAATAAATAAATACATAAACTGACATGTTAATTACTATAGTAAGTTAGCTATCACACATGTAAATAGGGAAACAAAATATGCCAAGACTTTAAACTTTCTGCCCAAATTGATGGAAAGATACCATTTGAAATGCTTCTATGAGATGAAATGCCCAAAGAAAGACAATTTTCCTGAGGATTTTGATTTACAAAAGTACTAATAAGATAAGGATGACTGAAATTGCATTGTTGTTAAGATAGGACTATCATGAAACCCATAACTCTTATTATCAAAAGCAATGAATAATAGATTGAAATGGGAGAGAGGAGACAAACATGATAAATTTAAAATGAAACTCGAATCGTAGCGTAGACATTAAGCAAATGAGCAATTTATTAATTACCAAAACAAGACAAACCAACAAAGATAGCCTAAAAAATCCCACCATAATCATAATCAACAAAAGCTCTATTAGAGGAGTCCGCAAGGAAAAAAAAGAAATGTGAAGTACCTATTTCAATAATATCCTCCATTCGGCATATAGAAAAGCAATTCCATATGCGGGCTCTAATTTTTTTATATGTAAGCTTTCTATATATCATACCATTAATAAAAGCTATTAGTAAAGAAAAGTATAGTATGCTCCATCCACCTTTTACAATATAAGAAAAAACACTCTTCACAAAAAAAATTGACTAGTATTTAAACCTTATTGAAAGCATGAAATTCGTTTAGAACACTCATGCTAACAAAACTCTCTTACAAAATCTCAAAAATCTCATGCCATCATATAGGCCCTCATAACGACCTATGGATTCTATATACTAGGAGAATTCATAATAAAATCTCTAAAACCTATTTATAATTTGAAATATAAATCAAGCTAATAAAATAGGAAACGAACACAAAAGTGAAAACAAAAGATGAAAGTACAAGTACAAGCATGAATGACAAGAAGTAGCTTTTCAATGAGCGCAAGAGACCAACGAAAAAAAGCATATGAAAATTCAAAGCAACACTCTGCAAAATTCATTAAATAGAAAGGCAATAAGTTTCGGTAAAACCTAGAGGAAAACTATAAAGTTCCACCCATATAATTTTTTTTTTTTAAATTTTAATCATCATTGTCAACATTACAATAACAAAGCCAGCAAAAAATGAAACTAGAAGAAGAAAAGGGAAAAAAACCAAAAAACTGCAAATTGTCATTAAAAGCCAGTAAAAAATGAAACTAGAGGAAGAAAAGGAAAAAACTGAAAAACTGCAAATTGTCATTAAAGTCATGTTTCTATCTCCACTCCAAAAAGTTACTTTATGAGGAGGGCTAAAATTATTGCATTAAGTATTGGATTAAGATTCACTATTTTTTTTTTTAACTTAACTCATTAAATCATGTGACAATGCCTTGTGACAAGAATTAGGTAGTCCTATTTATATTTTGGATTATTTGGGAGAATTGACTTGATAAGATTCAAAATAGAGATCACTTTGGAGAGATCCATTTGCCTTTAAACTTTTTATGTTGTTTGATGTAGTTAAATGAAGTTACTAGACCTAGGCCATAGCAAACTTATCAAGTTAACCCTGAGAATACTCCATTTCCCTCATTAATCACCAAGGTGATCTAATAGATATCATTAAGCTCAAGAGTTCATAAATACTTAATCATTCTTTCTTATGACACAACTCTAAAGATTAGAGAAACAGTATTCCGTTATAAAAACTTTGCTTTTTGAGATTAAATTAGTAATTCAAGCAGATATCGATCTCAACTAGTCATAAACCAAAAAGTCAATACCTAACGTTTCGTATAATCCTTATCTTTAAATCATGCATTCAAGACACTAAGAGTACCTATTCTTCCTCGCTATCCTAGTCATCTCAGATTGTAATTAAATGTTATCTGCATATCACTACTCTAAGATCACATGTAAATCAAAACTTGAGCGATACTTACTGTAAATCTCGCAAATTTAGCTATTTAAGAGTGGAAGTAGATCCTAATACTATAGATGACTTGAAGAGTCATCAAAGCCGAGCAAAATAAAAATTTAATAAATTATAAATTTAAATATATTATAGGTAGTAAAAACCTTAGAAATTGATCAAAACCCTAAATCGTATACTAAAACCTTAAAACTATTTTAAGCACCATTAACCAAAATTTAACCCGAATTTGATCGAAACCTTAAAATAATAAATATAAACCTATAAAATAATTAAATATTACTCAATAATGATAAAATTATAGTTGATTGTAATTTTCGATTAAAACACCTGTCCGTACGAAATTGTAACGAAATTGTAAAAAAATTATAATTGTAACAGGTACCAATTAAATAGATAAAATTTCAGAAAAATTTGAAAATTAATCTACGAGGAGATTCACTATAATTTATATGATTCGAAAAATTACACATATTTGTTAATAATTTTTATTTTCCTTCTCTTTCTTTTTCAATTTATCTCATTTTCCTTCCTCATTTTCCTTCCTCATTTCCAAATCAGTTCTTCTCCTGCGTTAAAGAAAGAACAAAAGTTAAGACAAAAAAAATCAGCAGCCACGTGATGTTATTTTTTTGTCTTATTTACATTAATGAAAAGCTAACCTAGCTTAAAAATTAAGCTAACAATCACGTGAGCAAGAACAACATATAAATATGGAAAAAAAAAAGATCTGCACAAACACACACACAAAATTTGCAAACCGTGAGGAAAAAGAGAGAAAAAGAAAGAAAGAAAAGAGAGAAAGAAGAAAGGAAAAGAAGAAAAAAAAAATAAAAATTACAAGGTAAACGATCTATTTTAGAAAATATAAATGTATATTATAGTATATACATATAGAAATATAGTATTTGTATGGTATTTTATGGCATTTTTTTTACATATAATACTAATAGTATATGTTTATGTATATGAATACCCAAATTTAATTATATGTGTAAATATAAGATTATGTTGTGTATACATGTATGTACATAAGTATATAGTATGTATTATGTATTTTTTTTTTTTATATACATAACTATAATATACATATATATGTATGTACCGTAACTTTATATATATATGGGTATACATATATGATTATATATATCTATGTGTAGTGGTATAGTATATAGTGGGGTATTTTTATAAGTATGTATATAAAATATATGAAAATATATATATAATAGTATACGGCATATTATGTATGTAATGTATAATATACATATTTTATGATAAATACTATATATTTTATGATAAATGATAAATACTATATAAGTATATATATATATGCTGAACATATATATATGTATTTAGAGGTATGTATACCGAATATATATATGTATGTATTTATATGAATGTATGCCGAATATATATATTTATATATATAAATATATGAATATGTGCATAAGAGTAGGTTTTAAATAAATACATATACATATATAATATGTGTAATATATAGTATATATATATGTATATATGATACCGTAATTTAAGAATTTACAATAACATAAACTATAAATTATATATTATAAGTATAGGAATATATATATATGTATAATCGTGAGGTACATAAGAAAAATAAGAAAATGAGAAAAATAGGAAAATATACCCAAATAATAATAAAAATAACAAGCATATGATTTAAATAATTATTAAATTATAAATATATTACGAAAAAGCGAAAATCAATATTTTTAAATTTAAATAATAATTTTTGTGATATTTTTGTATCACAATTTAAGTTACGAGTCACAACGTCCAAAACGGATCTCGTTACGAGAAAATACGCTCGAAAACGATCAAAATGGACTATAAGTTTATAACGATCCGCGCTAAAACGGAAAATTTACACACGATTCGATAAAAAACTCGAATCGACAATTTCACGTAACTAAGTGAAATAAACCTTGCACATTATAACACTAATTAGTTTTAAATTCCTTATCTTACAAATTTTCTTTATTCTCAGGTGATCTTAATATCGACCCTGAGCTGCCCACCGACTATTACGATCCCTGAACTAACCATGGCCTAGTGAGTTTTTCCTTATGATTCCATACTTATTTGTGCTTGTAGTTAGTGAACATAAATTATGAATTATAAATGAATGTGTATAGGGTTGAGTTATGCTAGTGCATGATAATTGTTGTTGATGATGAATCTACTTTAAATTTCAATAATATAATGTTTGTTGCATAGTAGATTCAATAGATTGATTGTTTGTGACTTGGAATGATCACTGATTAAATATGACTTAACTTTTTATTCGACTATAAAAAGTTAACTTGGACCATGCATAAATCATGCACTGCATAACTAATTCCGGGCAGTCACATTACACGGAGGTAGCGAGAGGCCATACGTGGGTTAATTATTGATTGTTATTGATTTCGTACGGTGCACACATGCGATATGACCTTACCCTAGCCCATGGGATGACTAGGCGTTGGAGGTGCCAACCGTCTGGTTATGAGTCGAGTCCAGAGGCCTTCATTTAGGGGTGAGTGAGGGCTGCATGAACCTACTCACAATCATATGTAGAACTCGTTTTGATAATACTGGTAATGGATGTACCATTACATTTTAAATACAAAACGTGGAGTTTCGTTATGAAATAAGTTCTAATATGATACCCGGATCTGACTGTACCGAAGAATCTCCAACCCTGACTTCGGAGGGCGTTAAATCTGAGTTACATGCAGTACCTGGTCACCTGCATGTATTTGTTTGGCATACTGCTTGTTCATGCATTCATTTGGTTGAACTTAACTGTGGTATAACTTGATTGCTGTATGGTTGAGGGAAAATATCTCACTAAGCTAGTAAGCTTATACCCTCGTAGACTTCTCTTGCAGGCCGACTTATTCGTGGAGTCAGGCCGTCGTATGCCCGAGGTTAGCTTTCTCTACGGGATCAATGTGGGAGCTGTTTGAGGACAGAGAGTACTTTTGACTAAATGTAGAGTTGAATATGTAATTTTTATATTAGTCTGACTTTAGACATGTTTCAAACGCTATATCTGTAAACTTTTATACACATAAATTATGTGTTATGTTTTCTATATTATTATTTGTCATGAAATGCTATTGCTTAAGCTTGCGCACTCTTGGTAGTTAGTAGTAGTTGTAGCCTTGTGTATCGTATAAAAGGGTCGTCGATTGTAAGGGAACTCAATCTACAATCCTTTGTACGGTATACGGCGACTGCCACGACTAGCCCCCTCGGGTCGCGACAGTTAGGTGGTATCAGAGCATGACTCAAACTAGGTTAATTAAAACCTAACCTTAGATAGTAGGATACCTTACCTGGGAAGATTGAGAGGGGTAGAACTGGGTTAAGAGTTGAAGCTTTAATGTACCTACTAAAAGCTATGATAATAAATTATAATTCTAACTTTATGCCTTATTGATTTAGAGGACTGAGTTAGAGCTACGGACATCTTTCGCTTTGTTTCGTCTTCGAGAGGGAGAGAGTTTACGTGATTATCGGCGTCAACTTAGGATTGCTTGCGAGGATTTAGCGTTGGTAGGCCGACCTCGTACGATCGAGGAGGTGTTATCTGCATGGTATCGAGGATTGAGCTCCTATTGGATCGGTAGGAGGATTTATTGGATTTTTACCGCAGACGGTCCATTTCCTACTCAGGAGGAGATGATTTATTATTTGGAGTCGGAGGAGAGTACAGACCGTACTCAGGAGATTATGTTTTTGGTTGATGCTGATTCCCTTCCACTACCACCATCCTTTGGCCACAGTAGGATAGTAGGGCATGGGATTGCCTTAGCAGTAGACCATCGTGCCGATCATTTTTCTGTCATTGCACAGGATCAGGCTAGAGCTATGACTGACATAGGGACTAGTAGGGAGCCGTGGTATGCTCTTACCCATGGTATGGATGTCCCTGTACCATTGCCAAGGATTGGATTTGATGGACTTAGTTCACGATTGGATACCCCTATCATACAGGACGAGTCATCCCAGCAGATACCCCCAGCTAACGAGTTTGAGTATTATCAGGTGGACCCTAGACTTCCACCTATAGTTTTGGTAGGTGATGATTCATCTGATATACTTGCTATTACACCAGATCTACTGGATTTTTGGTTACCAAGAGAGTGGGCTTGACAGACCCCTAGTGAGGAGTCTGGTATATATTCTAGTATTGGTTCGACTTTTCTTAGACGCAGACAGGAGGAGGATACAGCTGCAGGACCTTCTACTCGACGTTGAGAGATGTTTAGGATGAATAAGTTGTATTTTGACTTGATTGTTAGTATTAGACTAATCATGTATGTTCATTTTGTTGTATATATTTGGATTATAACTGATCATATTGTATTTTGAGAGTTTTGATGTACTCAAGAGCTTTATGTATGGTGAGGACTTGTGTATTATGGGAGTTCTTGTGTACTTTGAAACCTTTGTATTTTGATGTGGTTTGTATATATATCAGTGGAGTTTTACTCATTAGAAGTGACCACTACATGGATGTAACCTCACTATATGGATTAAAAATGAGAGATTATAGCCTTTGTTATGATGTTTATATATATTTGTGTTATCTTCATTTCGTATTGATGGTTTCTACAATTATATAGAGTAAGTTGATCATTATAATCAAATAATTGAAGATTGGTAATGAACTTCACAGTCAAGTTAGACGTAGAAGAAGGCAACCAAATGAGTAAGCTCAACCTGCTCAGGAAAGGGAACAACCTGTATAAGGAAGACCACCGAGAAGGCTTCAAGATAGAACGGATGAGATTCTTGTAGCTATCCACACGCAAAATGAATTATTAAGAACATATATAACTCGAGAGCCAGTACCACCTGTACAAGCACTACCTCCTATAGTAAACTCGGAGATTCCTTTATCTCCACCACTACTAGTTGTACTAACAGGAGTGATGCTTTAAACACCTATAGATCTTAGGCAACAGCGTAGCCTTTTGCCAAAATTTATATAGTGTAACAAGTATTTTGAGGGTGTAGCCAGTAGGCCTGATGAAGCGGAAGATTGGTTACACCAGATTGAAAGATCATTTGAGGCATTCGAGATTGCACCACATCTCAGACTTATCTATGGTACATATATGTTGAAAATGAGAGCACAAACTTGGTGGGAATCAAAACAGAGGAGTTTGAGAGGACCAATAACTTGGGAAGTTTTCCGACATGAATTCCTAGAGTATTACTTTCCTGGAAGTTTAAGGTTGAAGTATAGTGAAGATCTGTTGGATATTACGAAAAGTACGCGTACTGTGGAGCAGTACGAAGCAGAATTTAATAGGTTGTTGCAATTTGCACCACCTGAATATCAAATGAGTCATAGGTTGAAGATGCAAATCTTTTCTAGGGGATTTGATGCTGATATGAGAAGGAGACTTATGGAATTTGAACCAAGAAACTTTGCTGATATGGTGGAAAAAGCACAAGTACTGGATAATGCAAGGAGGCAAAGCGAAGATGTAGGAAAACATAAGATCAATATATTTGGGAAGAGATCGTTTGAAGGACCCGGTGGAAGTAGTAGTAATAAGATAAGAAGATTTGTAAGACTACCAGAAAGATTTCAAAGAAGGAGTAATGAACCACCAAAGTATTGGAAGTGTAAAGGAACTCATTACCCTAGAGAATGTCCCTAATTACAAGGAAAATGCTTTTATTGTGGTGAAAGCTCGCATCGAGTAATAGAATGCCCTAAAAAGAATGTTGTTACTTGTTTCATCTGCCACAAAGTAGGAGATTATTCTACCACTTGTCCACAACGCACAACTACAAATGCTCAAGCTACCAAACCATCACCAACTGTTGGACATCCTACCATTAGAAGAACGATTAGAGGACCAAATGCGGGAAATATATGTCCAAGTGCAACAAATGCCGCCAAAGTATACAATTTGGAAGGTAATTAGAGTTATGAGGACTATGTAGAAGAAGATTTGGAAGTACCTAAAGGAATTGAAGAATTTGTGAATTACGAGCTGATAGCGGGTATGTATCCTAAATTCTCATTGTTAAATTGCTTTAGTTATTATGAATAGTATATGATGCATTGAGTAATAATAAGTAAATGGAAGTTGTAAATGAAAACTTATAAAGTGATAACATGAGAATAAGACTTAAAAATTTTGTGATTCAGGGAATATCGACGTAGTTGGACATTCAGTTTATACTTTATTTGATACGGGAGCTACACATTCTTTCATAGCTCCAGGAGTAGTAAAGCAAACCGATTTAGTTGCAACTTCTACCAATTCGAGTTTGGGAGTGAGAACACCTACTGGAAGTATAGTAATTACAAAAGAAATGGTGAAAGAGTGTCCTTTGAAGATCCAAAACTTTGATAGTAAGGTAGATATGATTATTTTAGATATGGATAAGTATAATGCTATATTAGGGATGAATTGGATGGCGAGTGTGAAAGCTACTGTTAACTGTAAAGAAAAGCAAGTGTTGTTTGAAGATTCAGGAGGAAATAAAGCTGTATACTAAGGGAGTTATGCAACAGCAAGAGTACTAGAGCTAAGTACTCTAGAATTGATCACAGATGTTGGTTGGTTAAATGCCTTGGAGATTGAGTTTAAAGAGTCAAATGTAGAAGAAATTTTAGTGGTGAATGAATTTTCTGATGTATTTCTAGATGAATTACCTGGATTACCACCGAAAAGAGAGATCAACTTTGTTATTGATTTAATTCCAGGAACTGAGTCGATATCTAAAGCTCCATATAGGATGGCTCCAATTGAGTTACAAGAGTTGAAAAAGCAATTACAAGAATTATTGGATCAAGGCTTTATAAGGCCAAGTGTTTCACCCTGGGGAGCACCAGTATTGTTTGTTAAGAAGAAAGATGGATCACTTAGGCTTTGTATTGATTACAGAGAGTTGAATAAGGTGACCGTCAAGAACAAATATCCACTTTCGAGAATTGATGATTTATTTGATCAATTATAAGGTGCAAATGTTTTCTCTAGAATTGACTTAAGGTCAGGTTATCATCAATTGAGGATTAAGTTGGAGGATGTTCCAAAGATGGCATTTTAGACGAGATATGGACACTATGAATTTATGGTAATGCCTTTTGGTCTGACGAATGCCCCTGCTGCATTCATGGATCTAATGAACCGTGTGTTTAGACCTTTATTGGATAAATGTGTAATTGTGTTCATTGATGATATTTTGGTATATTCTGCTACATCTAAGCAACATGAGGAACATTTGAGAATGGTGTTGCAAACTTTACGAGAACACAAGTTATATGCAAAGTTGTCTAAGTGCGATTTCTTGTTAAAGGAAATATCTTTTCTTAGACATGTCATAGCAGGAGATGGTATATCGGTTGATCCTGAAAAGATTAAGGCTATAGTGGAATGGAAAAGACCGGAGACGGTTACTGAGATTTGAAGTTTTCTTAGATTGGCTAGGTATTATAGGAAGTTTGTTAAGGACTTTTCAAAGATTTCAAGATCATTTACCCAATTGACACAGAAAAATGTAAAATTTGAATGGGGTGAAAAACAAGAAAAGAGTTTTCAAGAGTTGAAGAAGAGATTAGTATCTGCCCCGATCCTCGTATTACCAAATGATAAAGAGCCTTTCACTGTATATAGTGATGCTTCTAAAAATGGATTGGGATGTGTACTTATGCAAAGTGGAAAAGTGATTGCATATGCTTCGAGACAATTGAGACCACATGAGCAAAGTTATCCAGCTCATGATTTAGAACTTACGGCTGTAGTGTTTGCATTAAAGTTGTGGCGACACTATTTGTATGGACAGAGATGTGAAATTTTTACTGATCATAAGAGCCTTAAGTATTTGTTCACTCAGAAGGAGTTGAACATGAGATAAAGAAGATGGCTTGAGTTGATCAAAGATTATGATTTGGGGATTAACTACTGCTCAGGTAGAGTAAATGCAGTTGCTGATGCGTTAAGCAGGAAGAATTATGCTGAAGTTGCTTCTCTTTTGACTGATAAAAGAGAACTCATTAAAGAGTTTGAAAGGTTAAATTTGGAGTTTTCTTGGCATAAAGAAAATATGGAATTATCAAATTTGGTGATAAAGCCAATGCTGATACTAAGAATTAGAATGGCTCAACAAGGTGATGCTGTATTTAATCGGATTAAAGAAGAAATCAGAAACGGGAAATATACTGATTTTCTAATGGATGAACATGGTACACTTCGCATGAATAACCAATTATGTATACCTGATGATGAGGAGCTTCGAAAAGAAATTTTAAATGAAGCTCATTATTCAGGCTATACTATACATCCAGGAGGAACGAAGATGTACCAAAACTTGAAGAAGAATTTTTGGTGGAATGGAATGAAACATGACGTGGCTGATTTTGTGCTTAAGTGTGAAGCTTGTTAGAGAGTGAAAGCTGAACATCAACGACCAAAAGGATTACTACAACCCTTATCTATTCTAGAATGGAAATGGGATCAGATATCCATGGACTTCATGAGTGGTTTACTAAGGACAGCTACTGGTTTTGATGCGATTTGGGTAATCTTTGATCGACTTACCAAATTAGCTCACTTTTTTCCAATTAATAAGACTTTTTCTTTGGAGAAATTGGCCAGGATATATATCAAGGAGATAATAAGACTACATGGTGTCCCAGCAGGAATTGTATCAGATAGAGATCTAAGATTTGTATCAAAATTTTGGGAAAGTTTACAGAAAGTGATGGGAACGAAGCTACAGTTTAGTACAATATATCATCCCCAAACAGATGGACAGATTGAGAGAACTATTCTGAGGGCATGTATTATAGAGTTTAAAGGAAGTTGGGATACACATTTGCCCTTAGTTGAGTTTGCTTATAATAATAGTTATCACTCGACCATACACAAGCCACCTTATGAAGCTTTATATGGAAGAAAGTGCCGATCTCCATTATTCTGGGATGATGTAGAGAAAGCTGTAATAGGATCCAATCTGATTCAAGAAGCAGTAGATAAAATCATGGTAATCAGACAAAAGATGAAAGAATCCCAAGATAGACAAAAGATGAAAGAATCCCAAGATAGACAAAAGATGAAAGAATCCTAAGATAGACAAAAGAGCTGGGCTGATCTGAAAAGGAGAGAAGTAGAATTCCAAGTGGGAGAACATGTATATTTAAGAGTAAAACCGATCAAGAGTATTCATCATGCTAAAGCCCAAGGAAAACTAAGTCCAAGATATATAGGTCGATTTGAGATTTTGGAACGAGTTGGGAATTTAACTTACCGATTAGCATTGCCACCTAATCTATCAGGAATTTATAACGTTTTCCATGTGTCAATTTTGAGTAAACACATTTCTAACCCCGATTGTATCGTTGCATTGGAACCAATAAGATTGCAAGAAAACTTGACATACGAAGAACACCTAATGAAGATTATAGACAGTAAAGTACAACAGTTGAGGAATAAACAGATTCGTTATGTCAAGATATTATAGGGAAACCATGAACGAGAATCAGCTACTTGGGAAACAGAAGATGAAGTAAAGAAGAAATATCCACACTTATTCATAGAACCAGGTACGCAACTCAAGTTTTGAGGACAAAACTTGTTTGAAGAGGGGAAGAATGTAAACTCTAGGAAAAACAGTAGTTGAACCTTAACTCGAGTCCAAGTGTTCTAAACTGTACAATAAGTCGATAAGACTAATAATAATTAAAGAATATGAAGTTTAATAAATCAAATATAACACCGATAACAAAACCTTCGGAATTTATCAAAACCCTAAATCGCTTACTAAAACCCTAAACCTAGTTTATACATCATTAATCGAAATTGAACTCGAAATTGCTCGAAACCCTAAAATCATAAACATAAACCTATAAAATAGTTAAATATTACACAATAGCAATAAAATTATAGTCGAATGTAATTTTCGACTAAATCGCCTATTTGTACGAAATTGTAATGAAATTACCATAATAACTTGTAAAAATTATAATTGTAACGGGTACTAGTTAAATTGATAAAACTTTACAAAATTTTGAAAACTAATTTACGAGGAGATTCATTATAATTTATATGATTCGAAAAATTACATATATTTGTTAATAATTTTCATTTTCCTTCTTTTCTATTTCCAATTTATCTCTTTTTCTTCTTCCATTTTCACTTTCATGCTTATCCTACACAAAATGTGGAGACAAAAATCAACAATTAAAATAGCAAAAGAAGCAGCCACGTAAAGATTAAATGGACATGTGTTAAGTATATAATAAAAGAGAAATGGAAATGATTATTTTTGTTTTATCTACATTAATGCAAATCTAACTTAGCTTAAAAATTAAGCTAACAATCACGTGAGCAAGAGCAATATATAAATATGGAAAAAGAAAAAAAAATCTACACAAACATACACACAAAATCTACAAACCGTGAGGAAAAAGAGAGAAAAAGAAAGAAAGAAAAGAGAGAAAGAAGGAAGAAAAAGAAGAAGGAAAAGAAGAAAAAAATAAAAATTACATGGTAAGTGATTTATTTTAGAAAGTATAGATGTATATTATAGTATATACATGTAGAAATATAGTATTTGTATGGTATTTTATGGTATTTTTACTTATAATACTAATAGTATATGTTTATGTACATGAATACCCAAATTTAATTATATATGTAAATATAAGATTATGTTGTGTATACATGTATGTACATAAGTATATAGTATGTATTATGTATTTTTTTTTATATACATAACTATAATATACATATATATGTATGTATCATAACTTTATATATATATATGGGTATACATATATGATTATATATATATGTGTGTGTGTGTGTGTGTGTGTGTGTGTAGTAGTAGTAGTATAGTATATAGTGGGGTATTTTTATAAGTATGTATATAAGATATATGAAAATATATATATATAATAGTATACGGCATATTATGTATGTAATATATAGTATACATATTTTATGATAAATTCTTTATATTTTATGATAAATGATAAATACTATATAAGTATATATATATGCCGAACATATATATATGTATTTAGAGGTATGTATACCGAATATATATATTTATGTATTTATATGAATGTATGCCGAATATATATATTTATATATATAAATATATGAATATGTGCATAAGAGTAGGTTTTAAATAAATACATATACATATATAATATGTGTAATATATAGTATATATATATGTATATATAATACCGTAATTTAAGAATTTACAATAACATAAACTATAAATTATATATTATAAGTATAGGAATATATATATATGTATAATCGTGAGGTACATAAGAAAAATAAGAAAATGAGAAAAATAGGAAAATATACCCAAATAATAATAAAAATAACAAGCATATGATTTAAATAATTATTAAATTATAAATATATTACGAAAAAGCGAAAATCAATATTTTATAATTTAAATAATAATTTTTGTGATATTTTTGTATCACAATTTAAGTTACGAGTCACAACGTCCAAAACGGATCTCGTTACGAGAAAATACGCTCGAAAACGATCAAAATGGACTATAAGTTCATAACGATCCGAGCTAAAACGAAAAATTTACACACGATTTGATAAAAAACTCGAATCGACAATTTCACGTAACTAAGTGAAATAAACCTTACACATTATAACACTAGTTAGTTTTAAATTCCTTATCTTACAAATTTTCCTTATTCTCAGGTGATCTTAATATCGACCTTGAGCTACCCACCGACTATTACAATTCCTGAACTAGCCATGGCCTAGTGAGTTTTTCCTTATGATTCTATACTTATTTGTGCTTGTAGTTAGTGAACATAAATTATGAATTATAAATGAATGTGTATGGGGTTGGGTTATACTAGTGCATGATAATTGTTGTTGATGATGAATTTACTTTAAATTTCAATAATATAATGTTTGTTGCATAGTAGATTCAATAGATTGATTGTTTGTGACTTAGAATGATCATTGATTAAATATGACTTAACTTTTTATTCGACTAGAAAAAGTTAACTTGGACCATGCATAAATCATGCACTGCATAACTAATTCCAGGCAGTCACATTACACGAAGGTAGCGAGAGGCCATACGTAGGTTAATTATTGATTGTTATTGATTTCGTACGGTGCACACGTGCGATATGACCTTACCTTGGCCCACGGGATGACTAGGCGTTGGAGGTGCCAACCGTCTAGCTATGAGTCGAGTCCAGAGGCCTTCATTTAAGGGTGAGTGAGGGCTGCATGAATCTACTCACAATCATATGTAGAACTCGTTTTGATAAAGCTGGTAATGGATATACCATTACATTTTAAATACGAAACGCGGAGTTTCGTTATGAAATAAGTTCTAATATGATACCCAGATCTAACTGTACTGATGAATCTCCAACCTTGACTTCGGAGGGCGTTAAATCTGAGTTACATGCAGTACCTGGTCACCTGCATGTATTTTTTTGGTATACTACTTGTTCATGCATTCATTTAGTTGAATTTAATTGTAGTATAACTTGATTGCTGTATGGTTAAGAGAAATCAACTCATTAAGTTTTTGTAGTTTGCTCCCTAATAGTTTTCTCGTATAGGTTGCTAGACGATCGGGTATGGTTAAGAACTGAGGGTTGAGTGTCAACGTCGAGATGCATAGAAGTTAGACTCTGAAGACAGATTATATGGTTCATTGGAATTATTGTATACTACATTTAAAGTTTGTAACTTTAGTAAGTTTGAGTTTTAGAACTTTACTACCCAATCTTATTATTTGGTAGGGGATACCGATTCTCTGCGGTTCTGTTGGACTGTGATTTATCGGATATCTATAGTTATATATATGTAGTTGTAAGCTAATTAAATAAATAAATAAAAGTTTTAGTGACTAATTGTTTAGAATCTTGCAATCTCTGACTTGTAAGATGATTTTCAAGTCATAAGTGCACACATGATGTGGAAATTTTAGACAATCCTACTAGGCCTCCGTTAGGATGATAACACTTGCCTAACCACTTTAATTGAAATCCTTGCATTTATGCTCTTTCTTCTAAAAGCCCTTCTCTTTAACCAAGTTAAAAAGGGGGTAGGGAGGGGCGGGGTTTATGAAAGAAAGCTTCTCTATTTGCATAGGAGAGATACAAAACATTCCTTCCATCAATTTAACTATCCTAAAAAAAAAACAAAAAAATAAAAAAATTAGTTTTTAATGTTTTTTTAAGTTGGTATTAGTAATAATTTCCAGGTGTTTTAGCAATGTATATGTTTTTTCTTCTTATTTAGTGGTAATTTTGCTTTTAATATTCCTTGTATAATCTAAAAACTTTTTAAAGTTTTTATCTACCATTTAATTTTGGTATTAACATGTGAAATCTTTATGTTCGATACTCTAAAAATTTCCCCTTTATATGCAATTTTTTTTTTAATCAGCCTTGAATTTTGGAATATTTCTTTTTAGATCTTTAAATATCTAGAAGAGTTATTGGTCAATAGACCATTTTTAATGTTATCAATTTGTTAGAAAATGACACTACAAAAGTGATTGGTTGAAGATTTAGAATTATTATGCCTTAATGAGGAAAAAAGATTCTAATACGTCACGTGAATCAATTAATAATGTATAAGTATTAATAATATTTTAATACATATTAGTAAAATAATATATATTTTTTTAAAAATATTAATTATATTTTTACGTATCAAAATTTTATTAATATTTACATGCTATTCATCAATTTATATGATATATTAATATCATTGAAACCCTTTTATTAATAAGTGCTCTTCGGTGCATAAAGTGTTCTCAGCGAAGATATTAACCGTTGTGTCAATATTCATCTTCTCACTTCTGTTATTATCTCTTAGAAAAAGCTAAATGCCTTTGTCCTAGCAATCGGAGAAGTGACATATATTGGAGTGGTTTTGATATGAGATACTATCATTATCAGGAGTTTGGTTTACTTCCATCAAGAAATGTGGGAGCATTTTTTGTTCATTGCTTGGCATATAATCTGCTAATTATATTGGCACGATATATTTGATCTTAGCCAATGTGGTTGCACTTCTTTTAAGGACTTTCATTCCTTCGGTAAATTGTCTTCCCAAATATGTACGAGAAGTTCATGGAGATCTATTAATTTGCTGAGGTGGAATAAGTATAAATACCAATGTTATTCCCAAGCAAGAAATGAACAATTGTTCTCTTTTGAGGGGAAAAAAATAGGTTTAATAGAGTAACATGGAGCGAATTTGGCATGATTATATGAGATACGCAAATGATTCGGGCAGGATCAGCCGCCCAAACCCATGGACCCATTGGATCTAATCACATTTCTGCTGACATTTAATTCTTCTTTTTTTATAAAAAAAAAAAAATGGTTGAGACAAATCAAGTTTTGCCTATCACCTTCTGCATGACATAATAATAATAAAAAAAACACACACACACAAAAAAAAAAAAAAAACATAGTCCATCCTCTCATTCAATGTAAATACATGCACGCATGTATTTGCATGCGTACCTAGTCTTGTATAAACACAAGTATACACATTTACAGTATTTATTATAGCTTATGAATTATCATAAATCTGAATTTGACATAATGTTAATCGAGGAAATGCTTCAATAGTGAATACAATTGCTTGTATTAGATTTCATATCCTCGTCTACAAATAGCTAATACCGTGCTGGTAGAATAGCTTTGTCCATATACGGCGAAAACACATTAGAATTTTAAATGATACTACGCCCATTGTCAGCAAAATTTATGAAACATCTGACTGTAAATTCTCTGATTGAATATATAATGTGTCAACATTTGGATACAGTACTTCACCATGTGCGCAGCATGTGAGCAAATGCATGTAATTTCCCAGTTCTCAGTCCAGAGGTCCCAATAGGCAATGACATGGTTCCTTAATTATGTCCTTTTGTCATGTCACAAAACAAACTGTAGATTCATTATTATGCTCTTAAACAATCTCATTCTATAGATCCAATACGGGGAAATGGATTCTGATCCTCTCCTTCACTGAAAAAAAAAAAAAAAAGAAACTTGATAGAAATTAGCCCATCCAAAAAGAAGATATGGTTTTAATTTCTCTTGATTTTTTTTATTTATATTAAGATATTATCATATGTAACTAATTATTATGATTGTAAGGAAGAATATAAAGTAATGATGATATTTTGATGTTTTCTAAGAATTTTAAGTGATCTCAATTATTGATGAGTAAATTGAGAGAGGAAAAATTGAGAATTTAAACAGAGTGAATTGCACAGAAAAAAAAAAAAAAAAAAGAATCGCACGTTTTCCTGGCGCATGCACGAGATACCATAATCGCTAGAATGCATGGATTACCCTTGATGAAAGTAAATAATGATTAATGATGAGGTTTATTTGACGTAACGATGACACATCCCTTCATTTGTAGCAGATAAAATGCTTAGGAACCAGACATTTTACGCTCCTAATCATTTTCATAAATTAAGAAATTACAGAAACAAGGTTGAACTGACATTGTTGGTCAGAAACATGAAGATTAGGCAACGTTTTATTTTTTTGCTGAAGAATTTACGTGAAGATCACATGCTACACTTAAGCTAGTCCACCTGACCTATGACTTAAATTGGCAGGTTAAAAATCTTTGGTACACATTTTGAGGCAGTGCAGAATCCTATGTCAGTTGTGTATCATAGGTTCATATAAGTACTTGGGAGAAATTATATTTTTTTTTAGTAAAATAACATATGTCTACCCGCTATGCCTATGTGCAAAAAATTAAATTGTATCATAATCATTAAAATATAGGAATGTTAAGGAAAAGTTAAATAAGTATAAATTAGTTATATAAAAAATTAAATATTAAATAAATTACATTCGAAATTTATTTTAATAAAAATAATAAAAACATGGATAAAGCAATCATGTATTGATGGAATTTGTTCATACTTCACAATCATGCTAAGTGTAAATCACCAATTTATGTGGCAATACTTAAAAATCGTAAATGATACATCATAAAGTACTCCACAATTAATTCAAATATACCTCAAGCAGTGGTATAATAAGTAATTTAATCTAAAAATCAGTAAGGTCATATTTATCGTGATAAAATTATCTTATAAAGATTAAAAAAAAAGGGTATATATTCCTCGAGATTAAATTAAAAATATTGAAAGTTAAGGAAATAATTTTACACGTCTAATTGCATTCCAATTTAAAATGACCTCAAGATTTGATATATTATTATCATAATTATAACTTGGTTATATACGAGACAAATTGTTAAAAAACTTACATGTAAAAGCTACTAAAACTTAATGAGCTCAGATAAAAGATATCATCTAGTCAATAGTCACACTAAGCAAAAGATTGAAGTACCCGATTACACAAAAGATGAAAACAAAGTTTGCTAACCATATACAAGACGAAATTGTTGAGGTATCTAATTCTGATTCGCTATAGAGTTTAAATGAGATGTAGTTAAGTTGGTTAAGAGTAGTTATACTAATATAAATAGCACAGTAATTTAGAGCATGAGTTAGTTAAGTGAAAAATGAATGAAACATAGTGCATGTAAGTGTGTTGTATACCGTGTGTGAGCATACAATGTGTAAAAGTACGAAATTATAATAAGTGTATATGTGCAACAGACGGTAATGATAGTATGAAAAGTTTAAGTTTGATAAATTAAAAATTAATATAATAAATTAAACATTAAAACAAAGTTTAAATAGTGCTAAGAGATCATCCCTACTTTAATATGATTCCATTCAATTGCCGATCTGCTTCCTAAACGACAATTGGATTTAGCACAACCACTTTGCCATTGTTGTTTACCCTATGGTACGTGCATCTTTCTTATCATTCGGCTAAATAAATTAATAAATACTTTAGGAATATCATATGCAGGCCTCATATTTTTTAATAGGACAAATCATTACCATCTTTAAAATTGTCCAATTTCTTTTACTTAACGAATATAACCTTAAATCGGCAAAAGGGAGAATAAAATATACTCTGTGTCCCCTTTGTGAATTCGCCTCAAAGCTCCGTAACCTCTCTCTCCCTCTCTCTCTCTCTCTCTCTTTGTGCTTCTAACATTTTCTTTTTTCTTTTTCTTTTTTTTTTTTTTTTTTTGGATACCTCCTCCTTTTTGCTCATACAACCTATCACACTCAACAGATGAACTACTATATTACGTCCTTACCCTCCACTTCAGTTCCAATTTTATAAATTAATCATTATGCTGACTTCTGGTCTGCTATTGACCACACCATTTCATCCTATTGTAATTTTATTTTAGGAGTAAATTACAATGTGTCCCTAAAAACAGTTTTCAGTCATAGATTGATTCAGAATTTTTAAAATACCACATCCACACTCCCTGAAAAATATTACCACCATAAAACTTTTTCTCTAATTGAATGTCAATTCATTCTTCTATACCGTTATACAGATATAATTACTTTTTCTGCATCGGTTAATCATTTGAGTTGAATGTTTTCTTAGTTCAGTTAACACTTCATTAATCAATACTGATCAAATCAAATGATAAATTTACTTTAAGAATAAACGCAATTGTATACTAATACAAAGATTGGCTTGGCCGTGTCTGGAAGAAAGAAATTATAGTGTTAATATCTTTTAATGAGTATAAGCACTGTATCGTATTTTCAAAATTTGAAGACTTCATGTAATTTTAATGTTGTTAAAAAATGTTGCTGTAATTTTAACTTAATTTTAATTTCATCCATCTAATCACTTAAATAGCGAGAAAATTTTTTAAATAATAATTTCTACAATTACCTTATAATTTTGAATTTTTTTATAGTTTCGTCCTTATTTTTTAAATGATCAATCTCACTCTCTATTCATTATTGATTTATTTTTTTTTTAAATCTAAATTATTAAACTAATTATGAATTTAACAGTCTAAATTTCTATCCATCAATATATAGAAAAGGGACCATAAAAACTACCAACAATTTCAAGCCATATTATAAATTTCAATACAATTGCAATTTCCTCAAAGGTCACATCAATGTATAATTCACAGCATTTATTAAAGGCACAAAAAAAAAATAAAAACTTATTAGACCTTTTAAGTTTTTTTTAACCAATAGTCTTATTAAAATTGATTACACGCTTTGTAAAAATAAAAGTATGTATTGAAATATGCAAAATTCCCTTATTTAACCTATTAAGAAATGGATTGGCCAAAAAAAAAATAAAAAGAAAAAAACCTATTAAGAAATGCACCCGGACACTCATTATCATTTTTACAATCATGTTAAAGAAAAACAATTACAAAAAAAAAAAGAAAAAAGGGAAAAGTAGACAGCAAGAAAACATATAATCAGATTATATGGCACATTTGCATTTGACTAGTCTGTTCAGTGGTCAATTTAGTCATAAATACGTTTGAACCGACCAATATATTTACATGCATGAGCTCTTATCAATGAAGTAGGTCTTTAATTAAATGCAATATAAGATAATTTATTGGTGATATGATTCAAATATATAAGTAGTGGAACTAGGACAATGGAAGTGCATGGCTGTGGAGACACAGGCTGAACAGACGACCAGTGCACATTCATAATCATCCATGAATACATAGGCCCACGATTATAGAAAATTATTAAATGTTTGCTTGTGCTAACAGAAAAGCAAAAATATGCGAAAGAGATGATATCGTCGTTTTGTAAATCAAATCCATTGATATCCGGAGGAAGGACTTTCTGGAGGGGCCAAAAAATCTTCCCTCAAATCTTTCCTCTCCTTTTTTTTTTTTTTTTCTCCGCTTATTTTCTAAATTAGATTATTACTATTAAAAAATGTGAAAAAGCAGGCAATAGGGCGTGTCATTTTCACCCAAAGTGTTTATTTATTGATTTCTGGGAATCATATAACTAGAATTGCATCTACTAAAAAGAATATTATTTTTCAATCTACGAAAGATGTTTATTTACAAATAAATACAAGGATTCTCCATTGGCAAATTTATGGAAAGGATGTTGTGAAAAAGTTTTGAAATTAACTAGAATATTAACAACGAAAACCATGATTT
This sequence comes from Lumnitzera littorea, assembly GCA_024138015.1. NCBI lineage: Eukaryota > Viridiplantae > Streptophyta > Magnoliopsida > Myrtales > Combretaceae > Lumnitzera > Lumnitzera littorea. Next base: position 116,419,764 of record JAMXBB010000001.1, read on the forward strand.
AACTACGGTCTCTTGTTTGATGCAATAATGTGTCGAAATCTCAATACAATCTATTTCGCTTTTTATCTTAATCTTTTGCAGTAAGCAATCAAGCAGTGAACAACAACTATGGTTTTCGGTGAAAATTTCTTCAAATCCCAAATGAGTACTTCATCGTTTTTACTTGGAGCCTTGATGTGGATATGACTTTGTGTGTTTTTAGATCAATCAGGCTAGTCTAACATTGTATCAATTTAGGATATGTACAATTAGTACTGTTTTAGTTGTCAAGGAATTGTTTAATGTTTATACTTTTGCCCTCTCCCAAGTCGATGATATGAGGACATTTGAAAATTTTGCGATAATAGAGAAAGAAAATTTAGAAGAAGTTTGTAAAATCATTTTCGGAGGAATTCAGTAATTATGGTCTCAGTGATCTTATAGAAAAATCATCAAATTTGGTTGAGGATCTAACCAAGGAGACTTGAGATAATTAACTCGTCGAAACAAATGGATTACAAAGTGAAATTTTTAAGAACTATTTAGCAGAATTATAATAGAAATCGATTTAATCATTGGTTGAACAAATATTAAATAGATTCATATTAACGGCTCAATTTCAACCATTAGACCCGATGGTCATTTAACCAAACTTGATAAGAAGGGAAATCAATATCGTTAATAATCCATGTTGATTCTCATAGGAAGCCACATTATGCAGAATTGAAGTTTATAAGGGGAAATTTATATTGTTGAATGTTTGTTGCATTAAAATTATTCCAACTACTATCATGTATGAAGTTATATTTCGTTATTTGTATTATATTATATCATTTTTGAATTGTTTTTATTTGCAAAGACCGAGTTATTTAAGTAAAATAGAATTACATTTAATAGATATATCATATTTTCCTTTTTTTAATACTAGTTATATATTTTATAGAAATGAAGATAGGAATTAAATCTTTTAATTCATGATAATGGTAAAATAGTCATCATGTCACATGAGGAGTGCGAGTGTCTTATTTATATATTAAAATGTTAAATGCATGCCAATAATTCTTTCCTAATATTTTATATGCATTTTATAGGAAGGTGTATTAATTAGGTAATTTTTTAGCTGTTTTCCATTTTTTTTTGTATTTGTCCTTCTCTTGTAAATAGGAATACTCTACGTGCATTTAGATAATTATGTTAATTTAATAAGTTTTACTATTACTCATTTCTTGGAATGATTTTTTTATCTAAAAATTATACCTATCGCACATCCTTAGCATCAAAATCATCCAACTTGGCTTAATGAGTGCAAATTTTTATTTCACCTAAGCTTGTTTTGCTGCACTAAAAAGCTACTATAATAATTATTTAGGTAGCTCCCATAATTACACAAACAAACATTGTGATTGTAATGTTCCATGATGTTGAGTCACCATACAACGAAACAACAAAATATTTATATAAATTTTCATGAAATTACAAAAAACAACTAGTCACCCTTCAACAAATCGGATACAAACATCCATCTATGTATGTGATAGAAAACACGATCAATAATTACCCCTAATCACACCCTTTGACACATATGGCCCCCACATTTTCCAACCCACCAAGGGCAAAAAGGTCATGTCACTTCCACTCCGACTTTTTTAAACAGTCTTTCCAAATGACGCTTTCCACACCACCTTCTCTCAGGACGCTCTCATCTAAAACAGCTCAAAACCTTAAACCACTTTCTCTCTCTAGAGAAAAGAAAACATGTCTTCCTTAAACACCAAATTTAGATTCTGCATTTTCATGTTAACATGTTTCACGATCCTCCTGCCATGTCCAGTACAGTCTCTCTCCTACACAATCCATGATCTCCTACGTTCAAAAGGCTTGCCAGCAGGCCTTTTACCTAAAGAGGTGAAGTCCTACACACTATCTGATGATGGAAGGCTAGAGGTGTACCTTGATGGACCGTGCTTAACGAAGTTTGAGAATAGGGTCTACTTCGATAGTGTTGTCACGGCTAATCTTACGTATGGGAGCCTCATAGGTGTCGTAGGGCTGTCTCAAGAGGAACTGTTCCTATGGCTCCCCGTTAAGGACATCATAGTTGATGATCCGAATTCTGGTCTTATTTTGTTTGACATTGGTGTTGCTCATAAGCAGCTCTCTCTCTCTCTCTTCGAAGATCCACCCAACTGCAGACCACAAGGTAAACCTTTCCTTTCCTTCCCTTCCCTTCCCTTCTGCCCGGTTCTGCGCCCGTCCCTGAAGTTTCGCAACTCTTTTATCCTTAATTTTTAGTTTTATCGTTTATAATTCTCCCAATTTTAAACCGATTTTACTTGTTAAAACCCTGTGTCCACCACCGTCCCTTTTTATGATAAAAAGAGTGATAATTTTCTCCATGCCTTTTTTATTTTTATTTTTATTTTTTCCTTTTTAAATCTCATAGCCACTTGAAATTAACATGTTTAGTTATGTTGTTGTGTTAACAGTTGATTATGTGACCATTGAGATTGCTCCAGGGATTAGTATGATATAGATTTCAGTGATTAGATAATGGACTAGATGGGAAATCAACATGATAGACTGGCCCAAACACCTTAGTCGGTTCCAATATGGTTCCATTTGTCATTTGCTTATTTACTCGTATGATTCAAGTTTCCTAACCTGCATTAGGTAAAAACAAATTATTATTATTAGAAAATGGGAAAAAAATAAGGTTAAATAAACAAATGATGAAGCTAAAAACAAGTCAAGGAACTTTCTCGATAGAATACAATTCGCTAGTGTACCAATTTTGTATGCATTATTAGTGGCCCGCCGGTACATTTGCCCATGAAACCAAACCGACCTTTTACATCTAATGTTTTACTAACTGTCATTTAATTAACCTAAAACTATGTAAATACTTAATTATCGAACTTCTTGTCATCAATATGGATCAAGATTAATAAATTATTAATAATGACATAATTGGCATGGGTTTGTCTTGTTTTGTGCAGGGGTGTTGATGAACCATGTGAGGAAGGAGAAAGGGTTTGGGCTTGAGGCATCATTGTGATGGAGAGAGAATGCCAACCTGTTTTGTGGATTGTCTTTTTCTTTCTGTAATAATGAAGAAAATGTCGGGTTACAGTAATATCATAATATATATATATATATATATATATATATAAATGTGAGTAGAGATGTGATTAGAATTTTAGATGCTTGTAGGCTTAGGGATTGTAAAGAGAGATGTGATGTTTGGAATTAATCGGTGTCCTATGAACGAGCTGGAGATTCTGATTTTCCAACTTTAATTTTGTCCTTACAACTGCTTTTCTGAGAAGTTATTTGATTACGTGAATTAAAGCCAAGTATTTCAGTTATTATATATATAGGTTGATATATAAAATTAATCCAAATTTATTAAATAATATACATCACATGTATATACTTTTTTATTGCCATGGATTAAGTTTTATAGATAGCGGGTATCATATACGTGACATTAACACAGAAACATTTTTCGGCTGTCACTGGTTTTGAGGTCGTCTTGGAAATAATAACACATTAAAATTGGTAATTGTAGTATTTGCGATTCTCGATTATTTGGTTGATATGTAAAATTCAATTCGCTGTGACGAAAATTTTCATTTTCCTTAGTCGAAACTACGTGATTTTCCATAAATATGATATTTCTTTCCGTAATTTATTATATAAAATGCAAATTTCGTGAAGAAATGATTTCCATTGTCTGTCTCTGATATATAGATGATCTCTAATATACCAATTGACTATTGTTATGAAGAAAAAGGTGCATAATTAGAAATCCAACCTTTTTGTTTTTTTTTTTTTTGTTTTTTTTTTACTTTATACAAGAATTTCGAACTTATAGTAATGTACTCAATCAATTTTTACTTTCAAATTTATTACTTGACAACTTTTTATCTTTACACATATGCCTTTTTTTACCAATGTGCATTTGCCTAAAGATTATAAATGCAATAAGTTTTGACATTTAATAATTTTGAACTTCAGTTATAAAATTTAATAAGGAAAATTCTATCAAGTTATGGTATTTAATAATTTCAAATTTTAAGTATAAACTTAACATTATCCTAATTTTAAGTCCTTTAACTTTTAGTTTAGAAAATCTCTACTCAATCGTCAAATTCTTGTGAATCTGCTTTCAATTAATCTTCCATTAATGTACATAAAATTCTATAGAAAATTTTAAAAGTCGGTGGGTTCCAAAAGAGAAACAACAAAACCCAGAAGATTAGTTTTATCCATTTTCCAGCATACGTGGCATGTCAACATTGAGGTAAAAAAAAATTGAAAGAAAAACCCTTTTAATGAAATGCCTCATCCACGAAAGTTTGAAAAATCGTGGTGATCATGTGATAAAAATTTTTAACAAAATGGTTTTTCCTTTTTTTTTTTTTTTTTTTTTTTCCTAAGGTTGCCGTGATAATAATTGTATAGTGAAAAAAATGGATATCGTGATATAAAAGTGTTTTGAGGTTATAGTGCAATGGTAATGGTGGCAAGATGCGGGTGATCATGGATGTAAGTTGGCGGTGACTGTAGCCGGGGATGTGAGTTGGTGGTAGTGCAATGGTGGTAACATGATTATGTGAGAGATGAGGGGCTCACATAAATAATTACTTTCATGTTTTGATAGTCAAACTGCTTTTTACTGTCTTTGAATATCGTTACCACTAATAATAACACCGCCTTGTTGAAGATTCGATCCGTATTTATTATAATGAATCACATAATATACATTATTGAAGATTCGACCAGTATTTATAGTTGTCAATCATATAACGAAGCTACGAGGAAAATATATATATATAAAGGAGAGAATACGGCAAATAAGATTTCATGTGAAAAATTCCAATTAATTTGAGTAAAGAAATACAAGTAAACCTTTAAATAATTTGCAAATGTAACAATATTATACATGATTCTTGCAATTAATTTAGAACAACTCTCCTATAATGAGCCTTTCAAATTTAAATAGCTTTATCTCAATCTTAACTCTATCTAATAGCTATAGTTAGATACGTGTAATGATTGGTTTCGAATCATGAATCAATCTGACCTAACTCATGCGAGGTCAAGCCGAATCGAACTAGCAGTTCATAAACCATCGGGTTGGGCTCGACCAACTGGCCATTGAAGGTAAGCTTGATCAGTTTATCCCCTAAAAGAGAGAGAGAGAGAGAGAGAGAGAGAAAGGAAGCTATTAAATCGAAAAAAAATAACTGAATGATATTCATTAGGTTATAGCATGTTAAAATTACCTTTTTTGTAATGGTGAAAAATAATTTTTTAAAAATAATATTATCAAATTAATAATAGATGACTAATTATAAATTAATTATATGTTAAATGATAAATTGAAATTTCAATTTAAGTTAATGTAAGTTTTTTTTTTTAAATTTATCAAATGTTAAAGATTCTAATATAAGAAAAAGATAAAATTTAAAAGGAAAAAAATAAAAAATTCGGAGTCATATTAAGTCGAAAATTAATAAAAAATTTATAAATTATTGATGAATTAGTTTAATGTAAGTTTTTATTTTAAAAGTTAACATTATTAGAATTTATTAATATATTAAAAAAGAAATCAATAAAAAATTAAATATTAAAAAAAAAAAACGATCTAGAATTGAATTGACCTGAAACTGTCTCTTCTCTAACAGGCCGGTCCCAATTCAACTGTGACTGAGCCCATAGATCGACGATTTTAAGTCAGTTCAAAGTAAAACCGACCCAATGCACACGTCTAGCCATAGTTACAATGTTTTTATTTATTTATTTAATTCTTTTTTTTTCTCAAGTCATGGTCATAACAGTATGATGATAAGATGAATATTGTGATGACAAGTCTCTTAGGGTGATAATATAATGGTAGTGGTAGCAAGAAGTTGATGGTTATTGTTGTAAGTCGATAGTGATTTTGTGAGTAGATGTGACTTGATGGTAGTGCAATTGTAGCCATACGAGAGATGGGAGGGTTACATAAATAATTACTTTAATATTTTGGTACCGAGATGTTCTCTTACTATCTTTGAATATTGGTACCACTAACAGTAACGCTGCCGTGTTAAAGATTTGATTAGCATTTATTGCTATGAATCACATAACATACTTCTTTGAAGATTAGGTGTATATTTATAGTTATGGATCATAGAATGAGTGCAAGAGAAAAACAAGTCAAAAGAAGAGAAAGTGCAAACCTAGATTTTACATGAAAAACACCAAATAATCGAATTTAAGAATGATGAGAAAAACTTTAAATAATCTATAAATGTAATTGTGTGATATAAGATTCTTGCAACCAATTTAGAATAATACTCCTTTAACTGAGTGTTAATAAGCCGCTTTCCACCTAAGCTCTTAAGGCTTGGTCCAGGCACCTAATGCCAAGTGCTCTAGCCTACTTGGATACCCTCAAATAGCTCAAGACGAAGAGCTAGCCTCATCCAACAAGCTCAAGGCCATCATGTGTGACTTGTTCGAGCCATCATGAGCAACTCAGCATCATTGAGCATCTTGCCCTTACCCAAATCACTCATAAGCTAGCAATGTTTACTTGGATTACCCTAAGTGCCTCAATACCCTTGAACACCTTGAAGAGCTTAGCTTCCTCAATTTTTGTGAGCATACGTAAGTTGTCTAATGTATGACTTAGTGCCAGTAGTGCCCTTGCCTTACACACACACTCTCTCTCTCTCTCTCTCTCTCTTCATCGATTGCTTTTTTACAAGGCCATCATGTGTGACTTACTCGAGCCATCATGAGCAACTCAACATCATTGAGCATCTTGCCCTTACCCAAATCACTCATAAGCTAGCAATGCTTATTTGGACTACCCCAAGTGCCTCAGCACCCTTGAACACCTCAAAGAGCTTAGCTTCCTCAATTTTCGTGAGCATAAATAAGTTGTCCAATGCATGGCTTGGTGCTAGTAGTGCCCTTGCCTCACACTCTCTCGCTCTCTCTTGCTCTCTCTCTCTCTCTCTTCATCGATTACTTTTTCACATCTATAGTATAGTTAGTACACCTAACAATCCTGCACATATTTACATCCTAACTTTTAGATGTAACTGCCTACGTATTCATGGTTAACTAAGGAATAAAGATGTTCCATTCCCTCCTTTGCCCCCCCTTTCCCCGTGTAGCGCATGTCTTCTATAAATGACAAGTATGATTGAATCTTAAGACGATAGGTATCCTTGGTAAATAAGTTTCTTGGTCAAGGAGATGGGATCCCTCTTCCCTTTGAACACTCTCAACCCCAAAAGGAAACTCGAGTACTCTCGAAATCTCTTCAAACACTCTCATAAACACTCAAACACACTCTTTTGTTTTCCTTTCAATCTCTCTTTGTTAATTTAAGTATTAGAGGACCTTCGTAGACATAACCACCGAAGGCTTTTTGTAGGTTGTTCGTTGAGCAATGAGCACGCGATGCTTAAAGCAATTCACATCCAATCAATCTTCGTGGTTTTTACAACCAACCTTTAGTCTTTCAAATTTAAATAGGTTCCTCTCGTGCTTAACTCTATCTAATGGCCTTACAACACTTAGCAATTGATTTACGAGAGGTCGATCACAATTCTCTAATAGTTAACCGTGACATACTTGTAGTACCAATCCCTAATTTTGTTTTTGTATTTTATAAAGTGCAAAATTGTTAAGTATGGACTTCCTAAGATTGTGTAAAAGAAATTTAAATGTCTTCATACAATTGTCTTCATTATACTTATAGTATGCATAATTAATAATGTTTTTTATACGGTAATAGAAAATTATATTACTTGAACATAAAGAAAATTACGGCTATGTCAGTCACTAGCGCAACACAACACAAAACAAGATAAAGCAAGGCTCCAACACGAGCAAATAAACACATATCTAAAAAGAAAAATAAAAGAAAAGAGAAATTGAATAGTACATATTATATATGCTTTAGGTAAATTATATCTTATGTTTGAAAAGGAAACAAACAACTAAGTAAAATTAAGTATCGAACTTTTACTAATAGTGTAAATATATAAGGCTATTATCTATGCATATCTCTGTATAATTTGATTATTGTGAGCGCATATATATAAGTTTCTATTTGGATTTGGATCCCACTTAATATAATGAGATTGTTATTGAGCTGCGATAGATAGGTTCAACAATTTTAAGCAAATATCAAAGAGACGCGTTTGGTTTCTAACATATGTAGCAAGAGAAGCAATACCACTTCCTAATTTCCTATACTATAATATAGACAAATTATTCGGTAAGGAGAATCGCAACAACATTAGTGATCTCTGTCTGTTCTATAATGTATTTTAATAGGATAATCTATTTTTTTTCTATGAAATCCTAATCCTTAAGATCCGAAGCTGTAACGTGGTTATAGCATTCGTCCGCACCCGTTGTTAGTTAACATAGGCAACACCCGTCGATTGTAGTTTAATTTTGGGAAACAGCATAAATCGTGAGTATTAGCAAAAAATGGTCATACTAAAAGATGCCTTTATTCACGAGAATTCCTGCCGTGTGCTGCGCAAGGTCAGGCTTTTCTCGTGGATTTAACTTATCATTGAAATTTATTTAATAATACATATTTTCCCAACAACGATAACGTATGATTGATGGACATTTTCAGTCTGTCCAATTGGTTGGGTCACTTTACGCGGGAAAAGTGGGCCAATTAGGGTCATGCACGTAGGGCCCAATGTTGTGTTTGTAGTTTTTGTAGGGTTAGGGTAGCGGACCCACATGAACAACGTTGTGGGGTATGCCCAATGCATGCACTTTGTTTGTTGTCTTCTCCTTTATGATGCCCTTGACCCTACCGTTGGACCTCTTTTTGTACAGATCGTGCTTGCTTTAGTTGTGTTCGTTTATCCTCATTCGGCTTGGACAAGGAGTAGAGTTTTTTCTCAAGAGTATGTAAATGGATTTTTGGTACTTTACAGCAAAACTGCACGGGTTAGACCTAACAAAATTGAATAACATAATATGGCCCTACTCTTTAAGGCACCCTTTGTTTTACTTTGTAAAAGAAAAATTTTCCAAAATTCAAATTTCCTTTATTTTTAGTGTATACCTTAATTACTTGGTAGTAATGTGGTTGAAAAAAAATATAAACATATGACTTTTTTTTTCCCCAAAATACGATCACATAATGTTGAATCCTATCAAAATTCTAAATAAGTAGTGAGGAACAGGAAACAATGATTAATCGAATGCCACATACTCATTCTTTTATCGTCATTCTTGATGATATGATTAAACTTTTAATGAAAATAATATGAACTTGGTCTCACCTGAATCTGATTACTTGAAATAAGCCGAATAAAGTTTTAGGATATAAATTAATACAACCACAACAACATCCGTGCCTTATTACCATAAGATGTATTCAGCTTATGGTATAGGTTGATGATCTAGGATTAAACTCAAATGAATTTTTTGTATTTTTTCTTGAGTCGCATAAATCACTGAGATTATGAAGCTAATCCAGTAGGGTCTTAAAACAGTTTAATAATGGTGCATTTATTTCACGAGAGGAAATTTCCCAAACAATTTTATGTCCGTTGTAAATCTGTTTCCACTAAAAGATGAAACAAAACAGAAGTATCTAGTATTATCAAACGTTCTCTCGGTAATTTCAACATGTTATGCTAGTGGAAATGCTTTTAGAATAAGATGGTCATGGGATCTAGTGGTAATTGTTTGATAATTAAAAAAAAAAAATGAATGGACAATAAAATAAAATTTCTTTCTATTCTTAAATATAGTCCCCCTTTTCATTAAAACATCTTCAGTTTTAGTCAACCCCCTTATACTATGATCGCTAATTGCCATTATCATCTTTCCACCGCTATATAATGCTAAAAGTGACTATTAATCACAAATTCTGTAAATTTCTCCAATAAGAGCTAAGTATTATAAAAGTTATATTACAGGAACAAATATATCCTAAATAATTTAAATAGTATTTTTTCAAAAAACAAATGCTTTGCTAAGATCTCATTTATTTAAGGAAGCAGTAAAGAGATGCTATGGATGACTTATTTGATGCAATTAAAATAATAGAATCATTTATTTGAACTTATCAAATATTATTTTCCATTTAACATTTGAATAATGTTCCAAACAATGGTAAATTGTTCATCTTTGGTCAGTTTAATCATTTCAAGATATTGGTAAATGTTTGTACTTATACATAGCTGTGCATAAAGTTAAGTATAATTTAAAAGTTCATTGTTACATAAGACCACCTCTTTAATGTAAATTGAAACGTGTTACGTCATGGTCTTGTTTGTATTGTCCCCTCAAAGCAGTTTTCCCTTACTGCAACTTGCACATAAAAAGAAGACTTCTTGTGTGGCTGTTGCACGTAAAACGTCCGTCCAACATGTGACTTATCGGGGCACCTTTTCTTCGAATAATCAAATGATGATGGTGATATTTCCTTCGTGATTGCTTTTATGAAGAAAAATATCCTTTAGACAGAAGAAAAATAGGGAAATATCATTTGGGACTAAGCTAATATGGGAAAAAAGGATAACCACATGGATAAAAATTGATTATGGATTGTACTCTGGGCTGATATATAAGTTCAATTAGGATAAACATATAAACTCAAATACAAAATAGTAAGCCGGTTACGCAAGGAAGCATATGTAATTTTTAGATATTTGGAAAGTTACAAACATAAATACACATTCATCCAAACAAATCTAAAATTTGAAATTATTTATGGCCCTTACGACAATTTTTGGTAATCAGCGACAATTTGGGGGCCCATATTTTAAAATTTATAAAGTTTTGTTAGCTTATGAGTTATATCCATACTATTCGGTAGGAAATGTATTTATATAAGAAAGTTGGATAATCATGTAATTCAATTTTTTATGTATACCACAATATTCTATGTATTAAAAAGTTATAATCACGTAATTCAGTTTATAAAGTTCTGATAGCTTACGAGGAATATCCATACTATTCAATAGGAAACATATTTATATAAGAAAGATGGATAATCATGTAATTCAATTTTTTATGTATACCAACAACAATATTCCATGTATTAAAAAGTTATAATCATGTAATTCAATTTTTTATGCATGCCAATAATATTCTATGTATTAAAAAGTTAATAGAAGTTATATCCGAAAAATATATCATTGATGCCCTACCTATTTTTCTATACTATAAGAACTACTACATGTCAATTATCAAAATAATATTATTTTAACGAAAGCTTTCAAGCAAAAACAGTAGCAAACGTGAATTCAAATTTGGTTTATCTCATAAGAAAATCAACTCTTATAAGACTAAGCTATAAGAATCTTGGCACATTACCACAAAATTTCAAGACCATAAAATCATAACATTGGGCAATATCTGTTGTAGTTGAGATATATATATAAATAAATAAACATACACAAATAAGCCTAAACCATTACACCATTGAGCTCTTAAGACTTTAACTACATGTATTTTTAAGCCTTAAATTTCTTACGTTTGTTCAAATGGAGCTCTGAAAGTTTTCGATGGTAACAAATCGAGCATCACTACGTCGGGAAAATGGATTTGCAACAAAAAGGAAAAAACAAGAAGAAGAAGAAGAAAGAAAGAGAAGAGGAAGAAGAAGCAGAACAAAAAAGATAAAAGAAAGGGAAAAAAATCCCAAAAACTAGTAGAAACACTTACTTCAATTTTTTTTTTTTTTGGCCACTGCACTTATCCAAGCTTAATTTTAAAAATATGAGAATTCAGATGTATATAACTTAGATAAGTGCAGTGACAAAATTACACAAAAGGTCAATTGAGGTAAGGTCATATACAGTTCAATATCAAACTTTTAGGTGATTAAATAGAGGATCAATACTATAATGATAAATGGTTTAAATAAACAATTGAACTTTCAAGTCTAATTAAAATGGAGGATCAATATTATTGCTATAAGTAGTTCAAATAGAAAATTAAAGCCATAATTTTATTTCACAATTTCCCCAACTTTAATCCTATATTTGAACTATTTATTATGAAATTGATCTTCTATTTTTATAATTTCAATGACTAATTCTTTATCTAAAACATTTAGCATAATGTTGATATTGAAAGTTCGATAATTTATTTGAACTTGACTCTAAAAATTGATCTTCTCATGTAATTCTCCCTAGAATTTTATGTACATATTTAAGTTAAAACAATACCAAAATTTCCAAAACAAGAACCAATTAATAAGAGAATATATAATATAACTAAATTTATTTTTGAAACCCTAACAAATAATTAGATAAGTATAATTATAGCTAAGGAATTTCTTAACAGTGGGTAACCTAATCCTAAACTTCAATTGAGTTATCAAACTCATTTTAAAATCCTGTAAAAACAATGCCATTGAAGTTCTCATCACCTCCAAAACTTGTAAGAATCCTAAAGATCAAAATAATTCATAGCCATTGAAGTCATACTCTAATGTTCTAGAAGAAGAAAAAAGTAAAGAAATTGATTCTATATTGTGTCAATGTAATAGTACTTTAGTACAACCATAAGTCTTCTGTACTGGGTAAGTATGCTAATTAGCAATGATTATGTACAACCAATGAAAAAATGATACGAAGCTAAACAGAAAATGATCAGTGTAAGGTAAATATACAATATCTTCACACCCTCCTCTCAGGGTAGAGCCTCTTAATTGCCCAACTCAAAGTATAAGAACTGAAAATGATGCTCATTGATTGGCTTTGTAAGAAGATTAGCTCATTGCAAATTTGAAGTAACATGAATCGTTTTGCGAAAACCCATAGAAATTTTATCATGAGTGAAGTAAACATTGATATCAATGTCTTTAGTTCAAGCATGCAAATATGGGTTAGCTGCTATCTATTGTTCAAACTTATTATCACAACATAAAGTGAATGGTAAAGAAACAGGTACACCAAAATTCTAAAGAATATAAGACATCCACATAAGCTCTTTAGTTGATATTAGTCATACTACAATATTCCATCACTACTATTGATGTATTAACAATATATTGCTTTTTTACCCTATAAGAAATCAAGGAATTCTCATAGTATAATAACCAATTGAAGATTTATGATCAACTAGGCAAGGTCCCCATCCAAATCGGAGTAACCAAGAAGATCATGAGAGCTACTAGAAGAATAAATTAAACCTTCAGAATAAGTTCCTTTTTAAATAACTTAAAACATGAAAGGGAGCTTGTAAATGAACTTTCCTAATATGTACGATAAATGGCTAAGTTTGTGGGTAGTAAAGGAAGTATTTGGTCTTGTTAGTATAAGAGATAAAGAAGCCTTCCTTTCTTTTCATTTATACATCAATAGCTGATCAAGAACTTCCCCTAACAAATTATCTAACTTCAAACCACTAGCAAAAGGTAACTTGGCAGGTCTAATAGTTGATAAATCAACATTGGTTAGAATATCCAAAACGAACTTCCATGGACTTAATAAAGTTCTAGCTTGTATGTGACAAATTTCAATCTTAGGTAGAAAAATCGACTATCCTAAAATCCTTAATTGTAACCATTTTGTCTTGCCCAATTTGCTAATAGTTGTGACAGTCTACTAAATGAAATAGTTATGTATTACACATAAAGTGACCTATATTAAAGATGGGTTTCTAATCAATTTTAGTACTTTAGAAAGGGATAAAACCTGTACAAGTACTCAAACTTTTTAAAATTTTCATTTTAGTACTTGAAATTATAATTTTTTCATTTTAGGTTTTAGGCTTTTTAAAATGGATAAAGTAAAACATCCGTTACAATCATGTTTAACAGACATTAACAATTGTTGATGTGGAGTGCTTCTTCCTTGAGTGGTAAGGGATAAAATCTATACATGTACTTGAACTTTTTAAAATTTTTGTTTTAATACCTGAACTTATCATTTTTTTTATTTTATTTTAGGTCTTAGACTCTTTAAAATAGACAAAGTGAGACATCTGTTACATAGTTTGGAAGCAGACGTTAGTCAAAGTTGATGTGGAACATGTATGACATTAAAAATTCTATAAAATGGTGACATGGAAAAAAAGAAGAAGAAGAAATAGACGTAGATATTTGTTAAGAAGGAAAATAGAATGGTGCTAAAATAATACCGAGCATTTAACACACCCACCAAACTCCTCCCATCCCTTAATCGCCATTGAAGTCACCCATTGAATTTTCCCACCAAACATTCTAAAAGTACAATACTCCTGTATTCGCATTAAAACCCTATTAGTCATTGTTTTCAACCATGGCAGAGAATATTAGAGGAAAGGAAGATTCACATGTATTAAATTGATTGTGGAAGATACGATTTGATTCTATAAAAGCACACAAAACCGATACCTATAGGCATATACACTTAGTAAGGTTTGTTTTGAGCTTCTTTTTCCCTTATTTCATTTTTTATCTTGTTTGTTTAGATGCTATGATCACGTTAGGAAATGGTGTTTTTCTTTATTATTTTGTTCTTTCCTCTACAGATTAATGTTGGTAATGCAGTTTTTTTTTTAAACCAGTAAGTTTTGAGTGTCACTCTTACTACATGGCTGTCATAATGGTCGCTTTATTCTTTGTTGATGGTGCACCACTTCGTGAAATAGGATTTTATTTTTATTTTTTTTAACTTTGATGAGTGTTGTTTGTGTGCATTTAATAGTAATGAACAAAGTGAATGTGCTGTAAGCTAATTTCCAATATTTATTTGCATTTTATAGTAACCGATGAAGTGATTATGCTATAAGCTAATTGGTTGGCCTCAATACTACCATCTTGAATGGTCAAATAGAGTTTAGGGCAAATAACACATCACCTCTCTTTAAAAATAGTCATGTTCTTGATTACATTCGGATGTGCATACATGATAATTAAAGCTAAGAAGTTGAAGCACTACTTTTTTGTACATATGGATGTTGACCACCTATTTAGTTAAGTTATCTAAATTTTTGTTTATAATTTCGAATAATCTATATTTTTTAAAAACAAACAAAGCAACTCACTTACCTGATCGAGCGTAGGTTATTGTGTATTGCTGCTGGCGTATAGAGGATTCATGGGCGTGATTGAAGAGTAGATGATTATTGACTTCTAAGCATGCAAGCTATTACAGCCCAGATTAGGGGGTGGATGAGGACTGTCTTCCAGTCGTACGTGCTATGACGGCCGTGATTGGTTACTACAGGCTAGACTAGGTGTTTAAGAAAGATATTGCGTAGTGGTATGTATTTGTCGAGCTACTGTGTTGTTGTGTGTGCTGTGACTAGGTTTGACATGTAGAGTATCGATGATGGGTTTTATTGTAGAGTTGTAAACTACTGTGTATGTGCGAGTGTTCACGTTTATAAGTATAAGAAGTTAAGTCTAGCTTGTGAGTAGAAGGAGTTCACATATTTGCTATACTTTACTTGCTACAATGCCTTACTGCATATGTTTAGGGTTGTCATGAACATATGAATGTTCCCATATCAATTTGACTTATATTAATTTTAAGGAATTTTGTTAAATTCGAAATTTTCTACTCTTGCTTACCCTTTATAATAAAATATGACACCAAGAAGCACATGTGGATTTTCATTTTTTTTTTATTAGGATAAGGTGGCTTATATTTCCTTTCCTTTACATTAGACTACCGCATTGCTATGCAAGGAAGAAGAACCCTACATCGGCAATTATTGACGTCTGTTAAACATGATTGCAACGGATGTCTCACTTTGTCCATTTTAAAGAGTCCAAGACCTAAAATGAAAAAATTATAAGTTCAAATACTAAAGCAAAAATTTTAAAATGTTTGAGTACTTATACAAGCTTTATCCCTTGCTATATAAGGGAGAAGCAATCTACATCAGTAATTGTTAATGTCTGTTAAACATGATTGTAACAGATGTCTCACTTCATCCATTTTAAAAAGTCCAAGTCCTGAAATGAAAAAATTATAAGTTTAAGTACTAAAATGAAGATTTTAAAAGTTCGAGTATCTATATAGGCTTTATCCCTTGCCAAGTAAGGGAGAAGCACTCCACATTAGCAATTGTTAACGTTTGTTAAACATGATTGTAACAGATGTATCACTTCATCCATTTTAAGAAGTCCAAGACCTAAAATGAAAAAAATTATAAGTTCAGGTATTAAAACAAAAATTTTAAAAACTTCGAGTACTTGTATAGGCTCTATCCCACTTTAGAAAATGTTATTAAGTTTAAGAAAATCGTTGTTTAAGAACTTTCTTTGTAGAATAAAATCTGAAATGTATTTCTCAAATACCAACAGTATATCAATTCTAATTATTATGATGAAGTTTTATGATAATCAATAAGTACAAAGGCTTGATAGCCCATAAATGTAACTTAATGTTGGCTTATCTACGAAGGTTCGGAACAAATTCTAAAGTCATCAAAATTATAGTCACTCGATAAACTTCATTATAATAATCCCCTCAAAAGTTACATTAATATAATCATGAAAATACTAAAAGCGGAGACGTAACATGAATTACACTCGTAGCTTTAGTCAACCAATCGCTCATTGTCTCCATCATCCCATAATCATTACCATGACATTCACCATCATCTAGGAAAAATAAAAGAATAAGCTCCAGAGTACTTAGTACAATAGCAACCAAAACACATACCACATGTCATACAAGTCTATTCTAATGTAGTAATCAACTTCCATTTAATATATTATACTTAAGAGAAGCATACGAGATGGGAATACTCATGACTTTGGATATGACAAGGATGAACAAAGAGGTTCGTTCCTATTAAGGCCATCACAAGTCGTGGAAGCAAATCCAGCTTCATGTAAAAAGGGTCTTACCATTTAATACAATTGTAGTTGCCTCTTATCAACCATCATAGGGCCATTGCAATGGCATGAGTTTTACTACTATATCACCTTAGAGCTACACCCATAGACATAACCCAATCTAAGGTTGTCATCATGTTAGATTGAACAACTATACACATGTAGCACCATTCAATTAAGGTCGAATTTACATTGTCAATTCAGTCCATTGTCACCTAAATTTCTAGCAAAGTAGTACCTAAGGTCACCAAGTACTTACATGATTCCAAACCATAAGTAAGAGCCACCTCCATTTTCGATTATATCTTTAACTTGTGACCGAGTTCAAACTCGATCATTTATGCCATTAACAAAAAGAGGTCAATATTCAATTGATTAGAATAAGGTACTTATTCTTATACTAGGTTTATTATGGTAAAGACCAGCAGACTAATTAATGATTCAATTAATTATCGATTATTATCACTCAATCATCTATCTAATCTATTATTTATATTAATCTAAGGTTTACCGTTGTACTTATTAATTACTAAGTCCTCTTATGTTAGTAAGGTCCATTTAGCTCTTAGGCCTTAAGGGTTTAATGGCCCTAATTACTTTTGGAAGGAATTGGACTCATATTTAGTTTATTAATTAATTAACTCAATTAGTGATTGATATTTAAAATTATTCAATTTAGTCTTTAATTGTCTTATTAGGTTTATGGCCTTAACATTTTTAAGGACCATAAGGCTTTTATGTTATTAAACCCCATTAAGGATATGAGCCTCAAAAGGAAATTAATCTAACAAATTGGTAAGAGTTGTGCATATTAGATTGATTAGGCAATAGGTTAGTTTAATTATGCTTTAGTCCCTTAAATCAATTTTTACATTAGTTTTATTATCATTCAATTAAGGTTCAATTCTTATTATAATTTGTAGGTCTATAGCCCATTTAGAATGTAGGCCTGTAAAAAGGTTAATAGGCCTAAAAAATTTTAGGAACTTTAAATTAGGCCCATTAAAATACGTAGTAGTTGGGTCAATATATTGATAACTCTTATTTTAAACATATTTCACATGGTGATTTTATAGTATTTCTCTTACATCTTTGGTTTTCTTTAAAGAAATTGATACTTAATTGAGTAAAATTTTGATTTTAAGGTTTGAACGTGTTCTTGGATTGAAAACGAAGAAAAGGAATCAAGTTTCACTCAATTTGGAGTTCAAATGAATAAGTTATGAAGTTTTGAAATTACATAATCTAGGACACAACTGTATCCCCAAGCTGTGTTTATATAGGAAAATTTGCTAAGGTCAGAAAGTTACATGACTTGGGGCCACGACTGTGTCCTAGGGCGTGTCTGGTGACCAAAACGGAAACCTTACAATACATTATAAAAAGACATATTAGGGTTTCGTACAAGAGATTAAACACTCGAGAAGTGAAGAGACTTAAAGAGAATGAGAAGAAAAAGGCGAAAGCAACACCCACTTCAAGATTGGAGAGATTTTGCATCAACCAAAGGAGTTTTTCATGTTTTATTTCATGCTTTTGTTGGAATTCATTTTTAGTTTTATTATGATAGCTTAAGATTCTTATATTTAGGATTATGAAACCTAGGGTTTCATGTAACTATTAGATTGATTGATAATTTTCAATAAAGTTTCTATCTTTTCTTGATTCAATTATGTTGTTTAATTGTTAATTGATATTTCTAGAGTATCAATATATGATATTGTGCATGATGATTGAGAAATCACATGAATAATGAGATCTTGACATAATTGGAGAGAATTATATATATACTTAGAGATAAGATATATGTTTCTTCCGGAAAGTTGTTCTTTGTGTGGGAATTCATTATACATTAATGAGATTCTAAATTATATTACTAAGTGAAGAGATTCTGGTAAATAATTTAAGATTAGGATTAATATACTTGAGAAAGGTGTTAACTTTAATTGTGAATCCCTCCGGTCAAGAATAATAGAAATTGAATTGAATATATTTTAAGCGGTCATATGTTAAATACTAGGGGAAATAATTCCTAAATACGTTATTACCTGTAAGCCCTAAAGTTCAGCTAAGTAATCGTAAGATTGAACTTAGAACCCAAGGTTTAGGGCGATCGGCTAAAGGATCCGATCACACCCAAATTATAAACTATTTAACAAGATACCAGTAAAAATGACCCTGTAAACTTAAATTTAAGAAAATAAGTAGTAAAATAGGAGACTATAAAATTTTCAAATTTTAAGCATAATAACTGCTAATTACCAAAAAGGCAAAAAATGTAATATAATAACTAATAAATTATTAGAGATAGATTATATGTATACTAAAAATTTTAGAATGACCAAAATAATATTTAGGAATGCTCACGTGTACCCTACATGTATTTACGTGTAGATAAAAATACGCGTAATTACTAAAATTGGCCGAAAACTAAGTAAATAATTAAAGAAAAATACAAAATAATTATAAAAAAATCAGAAAAAATCAGAAGAGGATAAGCTGATGCAAGATTAGGTCGTGACAGAAAAAGAAAAAAATAACCAATAGGAATTTGATAAACAAAAAGCCTAAAATCATGGAATTGGGGCAAAATCCCATCAAATTAATGCACATTAAATTCTACAATTGTCTATAAATAGGGAAAAAATTTACAGAGCACATTTGGACAAATACAAATCAGAGAAAATTAGAGAGAGTTGAAAATTCGAGAGAAAATTCAGAAAATAAAAAAAAAAAATAAGAAAAACTGTACAGTTAGGGGTTTTAAAGGGAACCCACACCAAACAAAGAGCTGGGAGTGGACGGCCACCACCACCACACGGTGGTGGCAGCGCCCAAGCCGGTCGACAAGGCCACGGCGGCCTGCGGTGGCCGGAGCCACCTGAACCGGTGAGTCCAAATTCCAGCCCGATTCTTGTATAATTTTGTAAAATTAGTTATTTTGCCCAAAAAATTATGAAACTTGTTATTATGAGGTTTTATTGTATGTAGATTTAGGGAAAAATGTTGATTTAGTTTAATTATATCTGGAAATATAGGGTCCTTAACAAATTGTTCAAAACCGAGCATGATTAAACCGGAAATTAAATAGGCTTAGGGATGTAGTTTAAGGCTCAAAATTTTTCTGTAGGATGCTCATGTGACATAGAACAGTGCTATGAAGCCCTTTTTCAAAAATTAATTTTCGAAATTTTTAGATAATTTTTAGGCTCTAAAAAGAGGCATAAAATGGGTAATTTAGGGTTAATTATGTAATTAAATGATTAATTTCTGATTTAGTGAATAATTACATGTTTTAGGATGTTAAGATCTGATGGAGTATGATACTTATAGCATTTAGGGTGTTAGATGTAATTATTAGGTTAATTATGTAGTAAATTAGTAATAGAAAAACATAGTAAATTATGAGTTAATTTTGTAAATTAGAATAATTAGGTGTAAAACCTGATCTAGGATGAATTTAGACATTTTGAAGTGATAATTTATGTTAGAGATGGTAATTAGGGTAATAGAAATATTAGAAATGCATTATGTGCATAATATGTAATAATGCATAATGTGTAATTTTTGAAAATATAATAAATAGAAAATATTAGGATAAAAATTGATATTATATAAATAATAGGGATATATAATAAATCTGATAAGAAACTTGAATTTATGTAATTATATGAAAAATGTAAAAATTTCTCACATTAGGAGTAAATTCGGTACATAAATAGGGATTTAAGTGTACCGGATGGAATAAAATACTGACTAGGGGTAATAATAGTATATAGGAGATCGGGAAGTAATGTGATTAATTTCACATTATAGGTTGAAACGGATTTTTAGGGTTGGAATCTAAAACATTACTTAAAAATCAAACTAAAAACCTGGTTCAGAAATCGATGCGAAAACCGAACATAAACCTAAACCTAAACCTAGAATAATTATAAAAGACTTAATACCTAGATAATTAGGCATATTAAACCGTAAACAAAACCTAACAATAAGCATTATAGGATAAAACGAACCTATAACAGTTATATGAAAAGCTGAAACCACGTTCGTGTTATAGGGATAATCGGTGATGGCCTGAGCAAATCGGACCTCGAGTGAGCGAGCGAGGAGTCGAGGTAAGTTGGGATTAATACGTTGCTGTATTTTGGGAGGCTTAGGATTATGCTTGGTTGTGCTTGTTAGATAGTTGAATGTATGCATGTGCTTGATTATGGGTGATGCCATGATTCTGTTTGTTGCTCTGCACATATTATATGAATTGTATGAAATGATCGATCACCCTAAACTGGACTTAATTAAATATACGACCAGTAATCATAATCGAACATGCATGGCAACCCGTTAGGGGATTTAGGACTCTCCAGCCAAATATCGACCCCTTCGGAAGGGATAGCGCAGGATTGCAAAATGGTCCCTTCTTCATCCTCAGTCGAACTAAGTGACAGGAGAGGAGGTCGCGGCGGGGGTGAAGACAGTGGTTCGAAGGTAGTCGCGGGAGGAGCAAGGTCTCCATTACACAAGCCTGGGTTTGGTCGTGAGCTGTTGCATTAACGGTAACTCCTCAACCCGGATTAGAGCGGGCGCAATTTCTTTAATCTCACGACGGGCCGGACAACGTCGTGCGATGGCATTTGCTTGCACATGCATTGCACCTAATAAGTTATTGAAAACCTTGTTGTGTGTATGGTATAGTTTTAAGTCCTCCGTCTTAACTTACTGAGCTGTGGTTGCTCACATCCCTATAGACATCGTGCAGGTGCTGGCTAAGAAGCGGCAACAACTACTATGAAGCGGCAACAACTACTATGAAGCTAGCAACCGCTGGATCTTGGGGAGTGAGGAAAAACATGTGAAGAATAAACACATATTTTAAGGTTTAAGTTTTTATTCTAGAATTACTTTCCATTTTGAATAATGTAACAACTAGGGAATATAGTACGGAGAAATGTTGTAAACTTTAACTGCAATAATTGAATGATAACATATATATATAATTCCTCACTTTTATAGGTAAATGATTTATTTAAATTACAAATTGTCTACTTCAAAGCGAGTTAGTTGTGGACGCCTTGTGTAGATCAGGTCTAGGATAGCGGTTGTGAGGCCAACTTCTATCTTAGGGTGGTTTACACGGCGGGGCTGTTACGACTCTGCCGCTTCGGGGCGTGACATTACCTTCTTGAAGTCATTCTTAGTTTTATCGCTTTTTAAATTGCTTAATTAAGTCTCATAATTAGATTAGTTTGTTAATTTTAGTATTTTTAATTCATTTAACTTATCACAATTTTCCGGTTAGATAATAGAGCTAAGGTTAATATTAGTATTCGAAGTCTCTGAGGAATCGATTTGGACTCACATCCGCTATATTAAAACTGATAGGTGCACTTGCCTGATATCTTATATTATATATTATTATTTTGTAATTTAGACCTAATTATAAATTTAGTTGGAGTAAACAATTTAGGCCCATTATGTGTATATGGCATGATGGTCTCGTGGGGGTAGGTATGGATTGGTTCTCTTAGGCTTATTTTGGTGTTAACTAATCTTTAGCCAACTCATTTATTTATTATTTTGTATTTATTATTATTCCCTTTTCCATTTCTTCCATTATTCAATTTTCTTGAATATTACAATAACAAACATACTCTTGGCAAGAACTTATTCCTCCACAAGATTAAACAAGGTTTTTCAACCAACTTTGATCCAAATTTAAATTTCAAAAGCAGGTTTTGTGTGTTTCTATTTTGAATATTTCGTTAGTTTAGATAGTTTAAAGGCTGAAAATCTTTATGAAAACATCCTTAACTCAAATTCAAGGAAAATGCACTTTTTTTTTTTTTTATAAAACTTGATGGATTAAATGAATCAAAAAGTGGTTTAAGATGAAGAGCACTTAAATATTCAAGAACACTTAAATTTCAAAAGAATTTTCCAAACAATCATAGAACACATAAATAGGTCTTCTTGTTGAAAACTAGCTTAGAATATTCTTTCCATTAATCTCTTTAAATCATGGAACTTTCAACTAGTACTAAAATGATTTCTAAATCAAACAAGTAGAACAATTATTGATTGTTAAATCAAGAAAGTCCTCACTTATTTAGATGGGCCCAACCTTATGATAAACGAGATTCGTTGGCTCTAGATGCACAATTGATTGAGAAAGATTTGTCTTAGCGAGATAAACTGGCCAATAACTCTTTGTTGCAATATGTGGAGCGGAATTTATGAGTAAGATGCTTTAAGAGTGAGCGTTTGGGTGTTGTAGTCAAACCATTACTCTAATCACAAATGATACAAGTATGTGCTATAGTTATGTACGTGTATTAGCTTAAGAGATTAACTACATGGAGATCCTTATAGAAGCACTAATGTAACACCCCAAAATTTGGGAGCTATAGCTAGCTACATGTCATCCCTAAAGCCAAACACGCTAAGGTGTTTAGGAACCAATAACCTTTTTATCATCTACAATTAATAATAAATTATCAACCGACACTCTTTAATATATCTCCCCATATTCATAAATAAGAGCAACTTAATGTAAACCACTTAATTCGCAATTCCATCAGAAATTTGAAAGAGTTTATATATGACATCCCCTACTATAGCCCATAGCTCCACTATAACTAGAAATAGAACAAATCATTTAGACTCTTAGTTGACTCCCCAACCATAACGACGAGTACCTCAACCACATAACAAGTATCAACATGTAACAATTGAATCACAGAAAGGAATTTTCTCTCATGAAACAACCAAAACTTCTAAATTACCAATAACCACTGCATTATCAAAGCAGCTCTTGCTTCCCTGACTACACTTATAGTTATAAACATCCATAACCCTAACTTCATTGTTCATTGCAGTTGAATAAAGTTCAAATGATATAATGGATATGGCTTGATGAGGATTGGGCTTGTCGGGCTTCTTGTTCTTGATACCTATAAAAGGTCCCTTGTGGGTATGTCTATGAGGACCTTTCAATGCTCAAGTTAGCAAGGAGGACTATGAAATAGGGGATCGGGGGTTGTTCGAGCACTAGGATCCTTAGGGAACATACTCGAGTGATAAGGAAGTGTAGAGAGAAGAGTAATAAAGTTGGATTGTAGTGTAATTGTAAAGCCTAGGATTAGGGTTCATAATCCCTTTTCCTATCAACCCCCTTGCACTATAATAGTATAAGGGAGTACAACTACCTGTACACTTGATGACCTAGGGTTCGTCTGTAATGATAGCTAGCAAGGGACATGCATTATAGAATTGATAAGGTAGCTCCAGGAGTTAGTCGACCATGACTACACTAATAGCCATGTCCATGATCTACAGGTTTGATATCTTAAGAGCATGTCAGATGTGCTGGTCGTATTATGGATGTTAGTTGGCAATTAATGAGCCAGGGTAGGATGCTAGTAATAAAGATAAGGAGAGGGCAAGGAGGTAAGCAAGGTAGTCTAAGCAAGTAGTAAGTAGTGAGTCGAGTATTAGGGGCTCACGGGATTGAAGGCATCCTTGCCCTTAGTGCCTAGACTCAACGAGGGGAGGGTAGGGAGTCCTTCATACTTTCAATCTCAACTAGTCCATTGGTAAAGCCCTTATGCATCGAATGAGGCTTCTAGCCTTGGGCTTACCGTAGTGCTTGCTTGAGTCCTTGAGATAGGTGCTTAGTAAGCTGCTTCTCACGAAGCTTAAGGATAGCCGAGGTGTTTGAGTAGGTTGGGACACACAGGTGGGGAAGGAGGGAAGGAGGGTTAGAGAGAGAGAAGAAAATCATTCCCTTGAGAGTCGCTAAGCTTTCTAGGGGCCCCCATCAGAATTGGACCTCAGGTCAGACTAGAATCATGTATCAACATTTGTGCCCCCCCTAACTCTTCTTAGCATTTTGGATATAGGGAGAGTAGGTAAGTCTAGAGGTTTGGCCCAAGGTAAGGGATGGATGGCTTTGAGTAAGAGCGTACTTGCTTTGAATGGTGACGTGATGTCTCACATGTCTGATCAAGCCATTTGAACTAGACAATGATGTTTGATGTGACTGATATGATTGTTAGGGTACTTAAGTTGTCATAATTATTTTTGGAAAGAGCACTATGCAATTATTGCTTTGTTGGAAATGGCTATGTGCATAGGAGGCCGGTGTATATGGTTACGTTAGTGATCTATGTGCGTGTAACAATCCAGACCATTTGCCAAAGGAGTGGGATACGTATATGGCTAAAATACAGTGCATGTCTCTGTAGTGGGTACGTACTTCGAGAGTGGAGAAAACTGTTTGTTTTCCCTTTAAGCTTGTCTATATAAGGGGGTGCTTAGGGCCTTATTTTTTCACTTTCCGCATTTTACTAGGAGGAGACTTTACCAAAATCTGTACTCACGAGTTCACACTTTGTCCTATTCTTTCTTTACCCCATTGACTATGGTTGATCAAAGTGCATACGATCCTCAAGGTAAGTCTTTGCATGGGTCTATTTCGAGAGAGATTGACTAAGACTACAAACAGATAATGCTTAAAAGGGGTAGTAACCCTACGCTCCCTGAAATGACGGCAACGGCAGCGACAATAGAGGAGAGGCCCAAGGTTATGTTTACTTAGGAGCAAAGGAGGGATTGGACTAGTGAGAGACCTTAGGATGTATATGCTCTAGATAGTGAAGATGATTTAGAAGAGGGGCCACTACATATAACAAATTCTAATGTAAAGGCATGTGTACGTACATCCTTTGTGGCAAGCGAAGAGAAGTTAAGGCTGGTGAGTCGGGCAGTGAAGAATGTGTCCAGTTGGTAAGTGGAGTAGCTTGCTAATGGTGAGAGGGCCTTCTAGATTGGTGATGAGTGGTCATTCTGCATGTACATGAAGTCATACAAGTTAAGACTGAGGTTGCCTTTCTTGAATTCTTGGTAGAGGTTTTCAATCACTTTAGAATTGCTCCAAGTTCCTTAAGTGTGATTACATAGGCATAGTTGCTCGGTTTTACACTAGTATGTTTGTCGATTTTGCAGAGGTTGATTACATGACTGTTTAGGCATTTTTTCCATGTAAAGAAGTTAAGGTAAGCTAATAAAGGTGTTTGATGGTCTTTTGAACAAGGTTGGTCATTGGAAGGAGCATTTTTTCTGTATCCAAACATCTAAGAGTTCAAATTTTCCCACAACTTGGTTAGAATTGATTCGGGGATTACCAATTAGTGATATGGATGTAGAGGATAGTGAGGCAAGGAAGGAGGTGTTGGACATCATAGGGTGTATGTAGCTCTGTCTAATGGCTTGTATTCAAATCTATGTCAATAATTAGCCTCTACTAGGAATGGAGATAGATATCTACTCATACTTATCAAGGAGGACTAGTAGGTGCTTATTGCATCGCACTATCGTTCTAGTGGGGGATGTTAAGCTTGCCTATTCTTGGCTTATTGACTTCTTGTATAGTTTGTTTTTGAGTTATGGTACTAAATTCTTGTTTTTAATTACAACAATGTAGGTAGCTTTGGAGGATATGAAGTGAAGGTTGCTTGCTGCCTGAGCTAAGTAGATGATTGAGGCTGCAAAATCGAGGAAGAAGAGGAGGCTTCCCATTGCGGAGGGGGAAGGGGAGACTTTATAGCCTAACTTGAAGAAAAGCAAGAAGAAGAAGGGGACCGGCATGGGATGGAGTCTATTCTTTAAGGTCTCTTAATTTTGCCAAGAGTGGAGGGGGGCACAAGGCAAACACTGGTTGTGTCTGGAGGTAGTAATGATCAAGATGCATAGGTTGAAGAGCCTCATAAGATCTTGTTAGGCATCTTGGGTCGATTCGACAGGGAGGTGGTTTAATGTGTCTCCAGGCTCATACATACAAAGGTCGCACCATAATGAATAAGGAAAAAGGAAATAAAAGGGGTTTAGCAAATCTAAATGGCTACCTATTAGATATGATACACCAATAGATCCCACTTAGCATAATCTTAACACTTAATATGACACATAAACGTATTATTAGGCCTTTTGCCACTAATTCTTGCTAAAAGAGCTAGATAAGAGCTGAAGGATAAGAGAGAAGACATAAGACATGACTAAGTGCTCTCAAAAGGGTAGTATCTACGTACAAGCAAATGGGGGTTTATATACTTACTCCATTAAGATTATAATACATAGATGAAAACATAGAAAGGGTAATTTACAAATGGGATACATAAGACATGCTAAAGAGGATAATGAATATTTTATAAATGGGGTGAAAAGGATAATGAATATTTTATACAAAAAAGTAAAGAATCCTTCTAGAATATTATACTAGAATACATGTGTAAAGAGCCGATTGGAAGCTTATGATGCATTTAGCTAAGCTATAGCGGATTTTGAGGTTATATGTCAATCGTAGTATCTTGCTTGGATGAGGTTAGAAGAAAGTCAACACTTAGAGCTGACATAGTTTCGTTTAAGTCAAAGCTTAAGTATTGAAGGGTGTTCTAATCCTCTCTAAGTCAAGAGTCTCGGTTGCTCAGCTCAATTTAGCATCTGAAGTTGGTTGGCTCAGACTCTATTTGGATCGTGGTAAGAGCTCAATAATAAGCATGGCTACCTAAAGGCTCAGAAACTATATTGGCACTTACGAAAGCTCAGCACTCAAGTCAATAGTAATGTAAAAGATGGAGATCGAAATAGGAATCTTCATTTTGAATAGAGTTTTGAGTTAGTATTCTCCATGTAAGTCTCTACAATCCTCTAGCTCAGTTGCGCGTGATTGGTCTGAGGAGTTGATTCCTATCATATTTATTCTTAAGAGCAGCAGGGGGGCTTGGAGACAACCCCGCAGAATGCCAGGGTTTATGATCAAGGTTTCTAATGAAGAGGATTGTCATGCCTCAAACAGGAAGAGTCATAACAATCCCATCGTGTAAACTAATCTAAGATAGAAGTTGACCTCACAACTATTATCATAGATACAATTCACATAACGCACACTACCTAACCAACTTGAAACGTCTGTTCTAACACCTGTTAATAACCAAACCTGTGGTAGAGTTTTTAAAAAATACCTGTTCTATACAACCTATTGTTTAGTACCATAACAGTATTTATACAAACGTTTTACGTCCAAAGGTAAAGTTTACAATTAGAGTTTATTAAAAACTACAGGTTTTATAGTCTATATATAATAAGTTAGGAAACTAGTGGGCTCCTAAGGAATTCCCAATTAGTTTTCTCAAAAACTTAAAAACAAAGTCAAAAGCCTAGGTTTAGTTGATTCCTCGATTCTCACTTTCCCAAACAGCAGGACACTAACCTAGGAACGGTGGTATCTAAATATCTTAACCTTACTCAACATCTGCAAAAGAGTCTATAGGGATAGGAGTACAACTAGCTCAGTAGTGAGACGGAGTCAGAAGAGTACTGTACAAACACAAATAAGGTTAATAATTATGATGAAATGCAATTCAATCAAACAAATGAAACATCACATAATGTTATCTAGTCCATTGTGAGGTTAAAGAAATTACATCCACTCTAATCCAGATTGAAGAGTTTTATCCCAAATTAAGTTAGACTAAACCTGGGTTTGTGCAATGGAGAACACCCTCCTCCTATGACTGCCTTCGAATTACGGCCCCCAACCTTGCTGCAACCTCCTCGCCTGTCACTTAGTTCGACTAAGGATAGGGAAAAGACTATTTCAGTTATCCTCATCGAAGGAAGTCGGTATTTAGCCTAACACTCTTAATCGTTTCCCCTAATGGGTGTTATGCATGTCCAATTTCATTTTAGTCGAATGAACGTTAGTTTTAATTAGGAGTGGTCAATAAGTTCATATAATACAAAATCAATGCAAACATGTAGAATAGCACACCAAGGAGTTGAACTCTTGTCACAACTAAGTATCATCCACACACATAGCATGCACATAATCAACTAACTACAAATGCAACCAGAAGTACTCTTGGGTCTCCGGATACTTTAAACAGTATCCAAACAAGCAGTAAAGCTATAATCCCAACTTACTTGTTTAGATGTTCACTATTGCTAACTTGAATCGTCAACTATCTTTATACTTGAAGATCCCATTTACACAAAAGACCCAAATTTAGTTTTCATAATAATTACGAAAACATTAGGGTTTAATCTAAAATGGTTATATATATATATGTTATTATTATTATTTCCATAATATAATCATATTATCACTATATATCGAATTAAGTTATTAATTGTTGATATTGTACATCATATATACTATTACGTTTTTATATCGTTTCGATCGTATAGAAACGTACTTTTAATTTATTAATTTACATTTTAATTCCGATAAGGTTACCGAAATACGTACATTCTTGAATATGATAAAGTTATAGGTTAAATTACTTAAAGTTGCTTGATTTTAACAAAATTGGTGTCGTTGGGTTCCTATAGACTTAACAATACGTTTTACGAGTCCTATTTATAGAGACGACTTTCAAAGGGTAGTTCGAGTCTTTAATACAGTTAGGCATAATTATATTAATATGATCGTATTGTACGTAATTTACGTTATTAAATTATATTTTACCACAATATAAGTATTATCCAGCTCTAATATACCTAAAGTGTATCCTGATTAGAAAATATTAATAAATATAATAAAAATATTCATTTAATCCAATTTGATCAGCAATCATATATATAGTTTTTATTTAACTATTTAATTCATTTTAGCTTATTAATATTAAAAATACACTTCGACTTATAAATTAAGTTATTTTACTTAGTAAATTCGTAATAAATAGTTCAGGTTACTAAATAATTCCTCGAAAATTTATATAAACTCTTAAAAATATGGCAAATTCAATTATCATTTAGTTTCAAGTTTCTGACCTATCGCTTGTATATTCGTATTGACGATTTTACTCCTAGATTATCATAAATTACCCAATTATGATTCTTTTTACACCAAATTAATTTCAATCTGACTCAATACTGTTATTATTTATTATAGATTAGTATATGTCCATTTCATCAATTAATTTCATAATTTCCTATTTAATTCATAATTTCAGCCAATTTTTGAGCTATTTTTAGGTAAAAAAAATGTAATAAATGTTAAAAATATTCAAATAAAAATTTGGCTACATAGCAATTATCTATATATCATACACATCCTATACAAAAATTTTCAGTTAGAAACAACATCATTTAGTACATTTATTTACAATTCTAAATTCGGATGAATAGTAAATTTGTTAAGTAAGTATATTACATATTAAAAATTTTTCAAAAATAAAAATATCACGTGAAAGTATTTTAAAATAACCTAAGTACAATTTTTTTCATAATTTTCTGGGTGAATTTACTAATTTTTAAAAATTATTGAAAAATAGAGCAAGAATTTGACCTTGCTGTTCTTGGTGTCTTCAGTGGCGGACAGCAGTTGAGTAGTTGTCGGACGACCTATACGGTAGGTGGATTGTCTAGGGTTGGCTAGGTTTCACAGCAGATTCAAGGTAGGCTTAAGTTCTAGCTTAGAATGAAAATTACTCTGTTTTTGTCTAATTTTCTTAAATTGTTTTATTTTCCAATTTTTTTTTCTCTCTATTCTTAGTTCCTAATTGCTAAATTGTTGTTAGTCTGCTGGAGGTGTAATATTTATAGAATTTTTCCACCGCTTAGTAATTTTTCTTTTTTTTTTCTTTTGTTTTCTCCTATTAAATGAAGTAGGAGGTGTCCATTTTTTACCCTTCTACTTTTGAATCAACAATATAAAATTCCAAATTCCTGCCACGCAAATTTTCCAGCAAGCTCCAATGCATTTGGATAAGTGTTATTAAATATTTACTTAAATATGAATATCATATGTTAGGATTTAGTTATTTAATTAGTATATAAGTATATACCCTATGTAAATAATACGTTAAATAAATAACTTTACTCATATAATTAAGTTTCTAACATATCTTTGATTTTTAGGATATGTTTTCTTAATTAATTTTATGATTTCAATGAAATATATATATAATTATGTAATTTAGGGATAATTTACGATTATAATTATTATTTATACTGGATATACTTATAAAATTACGTGTATATTCATATAGTAAATTATACTATATTATTTCACTTTATAGCTCAATTAACTCATCTCTAAGTTCTCATCGTAATCTATGCTCGATTTTAGAAGTTTCGAGTATTTTAGTGTTATATTGAATATTCCTACTTCTAAGGGCAAAATTGGGATTTTGGGTCATTATTTCTAAAATCTAACTTTACTGTATCACTTCAACTAACTTTTCTATATTAGTCGTAAAGTTTAAACTCAATTGGATAAATTTCTCTAAAAGCCCTAAATTTAGGCTCGGTTGTCCTAAACTCAATTTTAGGAGCTTACAAGGATCCTTGGCCATTGGCTCCTCATGATAAGTAGCCTACAATATAGTAAGAGCCAGAGCCCTCAACTAATGTGGCAGGGAAGCCCTTGCATAGGATGGATCAGTTGTACACCAGGTTTAGGCGATTATTTATTGAGATAAATGATGTAGAGGCATCTGCGGAGCTACTCCAAAGGCATAATAAGGTGATTTTTTTATTTGTTACTTGTACAAGTGTTTTGTGTTGCTTATCTAATCGAGATGGCTTTTGTATTGCAGCTGTACAACCTGCTTAACTATGTGCTCATGTTTAATCGTAAGTACTAGCGGTCAAAGAAGCATAAGGTAAGGTCCAAATGAGTAGGCTTTGGAGGGCATTGGAGGAGGACAAGAAATTGCATAGGGACCTCTCTGTTAGATATGTAGAATTGGAGTAATGGCATTAAGAGCTTGTAAAGTGAGCAGGAAAGTTGGGGGCCAAGTTAGAAGGGGCCAAAGCTTTTGCCAAAAGTTTCTTAGGAGGAACTAGGTAAGCTGTGGGTGGAGCTTGAGGGGAAAAAAGAAGAGTTAGAAGGTGTCATGGTTAGTTTTACTCAAACAGAGGACAAGCTACTAAGGGGTAGGGGCTTGTTTGCTGAAGTAAAGCGAAAGCTTTCTTTTGAGACATTGAACGACCCCTTTATGAAGAATGTGTTGAGCATTGCCAGTTTTGTTGCTGCTGAGAAGGCTTAGAAGTAGGTGTACAAGCACTTCTAGGGGGCAGACCTAACGTTCCTCAATTGGCTTGATGATCTGGAAGCTGCTAGTGGTGGAAGCAGAGGCATCATTAAAGGGACCCACTAGAGAAGACTTTAAGGATGGTGAAGGTGAGGAGAAGGATGAGGAGGTTGGATGAGAATGTGGTTATAGATTATACTGGAGCGGCCTTCCTTTTGTTTTTTCTTATTTTCTATTCAAACTATTGTATGTAGCTTAAGCATTGCGCCCATTTACTTTTGCTATTGGGAGCACTAGGATGCCAGTTCCCCCTTCTTTAATGTAAATGCTTGACTTGAAATGATGAATGAAACTAGCGTCATTTTTATTTCGTCCTCATCTTGCTTTCCTCTCTTATTATTCTCCCTTCCTCTTGTTATATTGTTATCCTTAGCTCTTTGATAAGCATTAGGATGATGAAATTTCTCCAAGTCTTAGCGTATGCTCGAACTGCAGGTAGTTCATTAGCTTTAAGTATGAAATGGGCTAATCGACTCGAACATATCTACTTTGACGTCTTATGATTTCTCGAGCAAGGTAAACCTATCCAAACGAATTTCTTATGACATCATGTGATTTCTTAGATAGAGTATGCATTTGGCAATCATACTACCTTGAGCAACATGCCTTCTAAAAGCCATTTAATGCAGGTATAGTGTATTGATGTTTCCCAAGGGGTTGGTTGGGCTTCCCTTTCTTATGGGTCATGAAATTAGTGCTACATAGATAGTTGGGGTTACTTTTGGCCTCTAGTATAAAGGGTGTGTTGGTCCTTTACTCTTGTATCAATAATATTTCGACATTCTTCTATTGAGAGCTAACTTGAGACTTAGCATCTCCATTTCACTTTACCATGAGCAGGTTGAGAGCAATCAAAGTGAAGGATAAAGTATATGAGTTCGAGAGGAGGGTCCTCTCTACGTTCCAGTTCAATTTGTGATCAAGAAGTAGAGAGAGTCACGTGACAATAAAGGGTAGCCCCTAAGTATTGATCGGGAGGTGTACGCAAGCCTCTTGGTCAAGTCTTCACTTGTGCTATAGTCGCTTGTACAAGGGCAAGATCATAGGTACGCATTGTTTGCTTGCTGGGGTGGCTTCATTGTAGGGGGTGTTTATCTGCACGAGGTTGCGGGTAGAGCCTTCAGGTACCACCTCTCAAGTTCTTGTATAGGTGGGGCCTCCATGGTGATTACTGTAATAGAGGAGGCTTCTTTTTCTACCTTGATTCTTTGACTAGGGCAATACGGAGGAGCTTGGTGGGTTAATCTTGAGCTCTCTATGCTATTTCATGGATAGCCTAGATGGAGTGGGCAAATCAGCTTCAATAGCCCTACATTGGTCGCTCCTATGGATGGTTAGCTCGTTTAGGTGGAGCGAGGACCTATCTTTGAGGTTACCAAGGCCGTAAAGGATTGACCCTTAGTTTGATTGAAACTTGGGGATGTAGTCACATTTCTCTTGATGGAGGTTACGAGCTAAGTAAAAGTTGAAAGTAATTCATCTTGAGGAGGAGCCTAGCATGGCTAGTTTAGTCGAAGTTAAGAGTAAGCGTATAGATCTATTGCTGAGCAGTAGATTAAGAACTGCCCTTGTGCTTATGTAACATGTTGTTTTATTCTTGAATGTACTTGAGGTAGGGAGGCTGACTTGGAAAGCCTTGTAATCTTTTGTTATTGAATAAAATTCTTGTTTTTGTTAATGCTTGCTTGTTTGGCTTTTACTTGACTTGTTTTTTTTTTTTTTGCTCTTTTATTTGTTGATACAAAACAGGCGGAAGAGCCCTTTGAGTGCTTAGTGTGCAAGGTTGAGTGTGTGACATGGCGCCTTAGCTCTAAGCTCAATTTGCTTTAGTTTAGGCCAAAGAGCTGACCCATTGTTCGTTACGGGTTTATCAATGGACTGCATTGTTAGGGTAGTTTCCATCTTGTGGTGTATGTTCAAGGGTGAAAACTGGTCTGTAGGTAGGGGACTATGCTACTCTACTCTTAACACATGAGCCCATTGCATTGGCATTTGTACTAACTCTAAGTAATTGTTTAAGGATGGGAATTAACCCCTATGTAGGGAGCATAGTATAGACTACCACTTGATAGTTGGAACAAAACCCCGTAGGGTTAGTTTAAGTACTAACATGGGCATACATTCAAGGATGAATATCAATCTAAGTGTGACAGTGTGATGAGAACTTGTGTAGGAGAATGGTGCATAGCTTATGACATTAGTATTGGTACTAACTTAGGTGCATGTATAAGGATGAGAATCAACTCATAGGTGGAGAGTGCAATATGGACTATTAGCTCAATAGTTGTTTCATAGCCTTGAGGCGTTAGTATATATACTAACATGAGGTGTGTGCTCCGAGGTGAAAATCGACTCGAGGTTAGGGAACACGATAGTTAACTCATAACCTCGACAAGTTAGTGTGTATACTAACATGAGGTATGTGCTTAGAGATGAAAATCAACCAGAGGTTAAGGGCATGACGTAAGCTAACAATATTGAAAAATAGTACGAATAAGTGTGAGAAACTCGTCATTTCATTCAACATGGAAACATTTACAAATTCTTCCAAGTACATCACAATACTTAGTGGAAATACGATCTTAAGTTGTTGGCATTCCATGCTCTGGGGATAGGTTGCCCATCCAAGGTCTCCAATCTATAAGCTCCTTTTCTTATGTCTTCTACTACGCGTATTGGGTCTTCCCAATTAGGGGACAAGCTTGCCTTGCCCTTCGAGCGAGCCAGTGGCTTCTAGCTTTCTGTAGACCAGGTCTCCAAGGTAGACGACCCTATGTTTCATCTTTTAGTTGTAATATCGGGCCACTCATTGTTGGTAAGCTACCATTCGGGTACACATGATGTTGTACACCTCTTTGATGGTGTCGAAGCTTGGTTAGAGGGCCATGTGGTTGATGTGTTTGTTGAAGTTCTAGACTCTACTAGTGGGCAGCTCTAGCTTAATTAGGAGGACAGCTTCCACCTTAAAGGCATGACGGAAAAGAGTTTCTCCGGTGGAAGTCTTGTGTGTCGTATGGTAACCTTAGAGTATGTTGGGGATCTTATCGGCCCACTTACCTCCAGCTCACTTTACCCTTTTCTTGAGGCTATTGAGGACAATCTTGTTGATTTCCTTGACCTAACTATTGGTTAGGGTGTAAGTAACCAATGCGTAGTGAAGCCTTATGTTATGCTTCTCATGAAACTCTCTGAGCCTGTTATTATCAAATTGCTTACCATTGTCGGTAGTCAAGCTGTATGGTACTCTAGAGTAGGACAAGATGTGGGTGAGAACAAACCCTTCCGCTACCCAGGTGGTAATGGTTACGATAGCTAGAGCTTCCATGCATTTGGTGAAGTAATCGACCGCTACCAAGATAAACTATCAACCTGTCAACGCCTTTAGGAAGGGACTGGGCACGTCGAGTCCCCTTAAGTAAATAGCTAGGGGCTTGTCATTGGATGTAAGTCCAAGTTTGGTGTATAGGTAATCGAGGCATGCTTCTAGCATTGGTGGCATTTTTGAACTAAGGTCTTAGCATCTTCCTTCATCTTTGGCCAGTAATAACCTAGTCATAGAGCTCATATATATAGAGCTTAGGATTGGATGTGATTGCTACACACTTTCGTGTAGAGATCCTTAAGGCTGTAGGCACCCTCCTTGGTTCTAAGGCATCTGAATAGTGAGAAGCTCTATCCTCACTAATATAATACGTCATTAATCAGGGTATAGTTAGTTGAGGCATAGGCTAGTTTCTTTGCCTATGTTTGGTCCTCAGGCAGTGTACTTGTCTTCAAGTGTTCTATGATAGGGTCCATCCAAGAGGGCTTAGGGCTTACTGGTCAAACTTCTAGGACCTCTTGTCCTTGCATTTCAATGCTTCACTCAAGGAGTTATTATATGAAAAACAATTTATAATCCTCGTATTGCGTGGGGACAATGGATGAGGTTAGTCTAAAAAGCTTATCTACCTCTAAATTCTCTGCTCTGGGGATCTTGTTTACCTTCTAGGAGGTAAACCCTGCAAGGAGGCCCTAGACTGTCTACAATTATTTGATCATCATTTTCCCCTTGGTCTCATACTCCCTATTTACCTACTGAACCACTAGCATAAAATTTGAGTAGATGTTCAATTTCTCAACTCTTATGTGTTTAGCTATTTTCAATCCTATGATGAGTGCCTCATACTCGGCTCATTATTGCTTACTACGAATCTGAACTTTAGAGCATATAATACCATTATGTTATATGGACCTTGCAGTGTTATGCTGGCCCTACACTCCCTCGATATTTTGATCTCTAGTTGTGGCTCTTCTACTTTGGTGTACTTTACTATGAAGTCAACGAGAACCTGTGCTTGGATTGCTTTTTTATGATGGAATTGGACTCCATGGGTATTGAGCTCGAGGGGGTATTTCACCATTCTACCTAAGGCATTGACCTTCTAAAGGATAGCTCTGAGTGGTTAATCGATTAAGATGATGATTGGGTGAGCCTGAAAATATAGTTTGAGTTTCCAAATGGTGATGACTACTGCTAGGGTGAACTTCTTGACCTTGGTGTACCTAGTCTCCGGCCCTTGCAAGATGTGGCTAACATGGTATACTAGCTTATGTTCTTATCCTTCTACTTGGATGAGGACTAATGATAACACTTTATCTGATGGCAAGGTAGATATATAGTTCTTCATCAGGGATAGGTTTTAAGAGCATAGGCAAGCTCTTTAGGGAATCCTTCAAGTCATCGAAGGCTTTTTAACGCGCAGTTGTCCATTTGAACTTAAAAGGATTCTTTAGTAATTTGAAGAACTCCGAGCACTTATCAGTACTTTTAGATATGAATCTATTCAAGGTAGTGACTTTGCCAGCTAGGTGTTGTACCTCCTTTGTGGTTCTGGGAGCTTACATGTCCTAAATTGCCTTTATCTTGTTTGGGTTTGCCACGATTCCTCATTCTGTAACTATAAAGCCAAGGAATTTTCCTAATGTAACCTCGAAGCTACATTTTTAGGGGTTAAGCTTCATTCTATAATGGTGAAGTGTGTTAAAAATGTTTCTCGTAGGTCTTCGATACGACCTGTCCTCTCCTTGCTCTTCACGATCATGTCGTCTCCATAGACTTTGACGTTCTTACCAATATGTGGTTTGACTATTGTGGTAACTAGCCTTTGATATGTGGCACCAGCATTCTTTAATCCAAAGGGCATAACCTTATAGCAATAAGTGCAAAAGTTTGTGACGAACGATGTGTAGACCTCATCCTTGGGAGCCATGTGGATCTAGTTATATCCCGAATAGGCATCCATGAAGTTAAGGAGTGTATGTCTTGATGTTAAGTTAATAAGCTGGTCAATATAGGGGAGAGGAAAATAGTTTTTGGGGCATGCTTTATTGAGGTCAGTGTAATCAATACACATGCACCATTTCCCGTTAGCTTTTTTCATGAGGATTGTATTCATAAGCCAAGTTCGATATTTTTCTTATCTTATGAATCCTGCTTGTAGTAGTTTTTGAAATTCTTATTCGATTGCTGCCTAGCATCCAGGGCGAAATGTCACTTCTTCTACTTAACTAGTCAGATGGTAGGGTCAACATTGTGGTAATTGGTAGCTTTAGGGATATTGATTATCTTTAGCATGTCTTTGGGGGCAAACATGAATATGTTCATATGTAGTTTGAAGAAATCAAAGAGCTTAGCTTTCTCATCATTAGGTAGCTTTGTCTTAATTTTTGTAGTCATCCATGGAGTAGTCGTGAGCTCGATTTCCTCGATTTTCTTAGCAAGATTGCCTTACAATGATGGTGGTTATGTAGTGGTGGCCTTGATGTTCATGACATTGTCAGTGGTTTGGCCCTTGAGATAATGTGATCCAGACAGTTTTTGATCTCCTTGGGCATCGCCAACTTCGGTTAGGTTAATAATCATGCTAAATTTTGTGATACTTGGTCGGCTTAGTGAAACATTGTATGGCAACCAGTGATCAACGACAACAAAATTGATGGACTATGTGGCGACATGATCATCATCGCCTAATTGCATTAGGAGATTGATAATCCCCTTAGTAAGCACAGGTCTACCGCCTCTGAAGCTTAGGAGGTTGTGTTTGTATGGTTATAAAGGTTCATCTAACTGGTCTTTCATTTGCTAGTAGGCATTATAGAATAGTATGTTTGCTGAGCTACCATTGTCCATGAATGTTTTGGAACATTAAAGTACCTAATCTCCACGTTTATGATGAGGGCGTCGTTATGGGGGAAGTTGACGCTATGCTCATCTTCCTTAGTGAAGCTAATGGTGATGTCTACTTGGGCTTTTTAGTTCAAACATGGTATATCTCATGCTGTGCCAACATGGACACAATGTCAGCAATGAGGCCAGGGCCTCCAAAAATGGTGTTTACTTATCCATATCTACCTCAATGGTTCTAGTTGTTGGTGGTGTTGTTAGCTCATTGATTTTTTTGTTGTTGCTAGGCTTGTTGTTGTTGTTCTATTTGTTGGCGCTGGGTTGATCGTTGTATTTGCTTCCTTTCTTCTACTATGATATGGTCAATGCAACCCTTACGAACAAGGCCTTCAACCACATGTTTGACGTGACATCATTCATCAGTATTGTGGTTGTGTACTTGGTGATAGTTGTAGTATTTGCCTGAGTTGGCTACTTCAGGGATTTCTTTGTGATTTGGTAGTCAAGGGAGTTGTTGCTTAGCTTCGTATAGAATCTCCTCGAGGGGTCTGCTAAGGGGTGCGTATAGGGAGTAATCTTGGAACTTCTAATTTTGTCTATTTCGCCTATCCTTTAGTAAGGCTTGTAGTTTAGGGTCCTTTGGCCCTAGCTGATTTTTTATCGACCCACGGATGTTGTTATTTACCTCGAATCGTGCCTTAGTAGTATCCTCTTAGGCTACATATTTTTCAACCATTTCTATGAACTTGTCTAGGGAGTTTGGCGTGTTTAATGATACAGCATAGAAGAGTCTTTCAATAGAGTCTACCCTTATGACAAGGGCTTGTAGGGTCATTCTTGTGTCAAGTTTAGAGACTCGTAACTTCGTATGATTGAAGCACTTAAGGTATGCTCATAAGGTTTCGTTTGGACATTGCCTAACATTGTAAAGTATGGAAAAGTTTTTTCTCGAGATCTTAAATCTTATGAAGTTTTGTTGGAACTTGCTCACTAGGTGGTCATAGCATTTGATGGAACCATCAAGTAGGGTGTTAGACCATAGCAACATAGCTTTCACTAGCTGCTAGGAAAAGTCTTGCACATGATGACATTCATAAAGTTGTGTAGGCTCATCATGGTGTAAAAGTGGACGAGGTGATCATCTGGGTCGGTGGTTCCATTGTAAGTGTTAAGGTTTAAGAGTCTTGCACCCACAAGTAAGGTTTCTTCTAAGATTAATAGGATGAATGGACTCTTTGCTGTTGTAGATCACAATGTGTGGGTAGATGACTCTACTTTCTTCTAGTCACACACATTAGAAGCACAATGAATGTGTTTATCTAGCTCTTGGACATTTATTTCTTTGAAAGCCTTTGGCAATTGCCTTAGCGACAAGTCGTTAATTGGTTTGCTTGTCACTGCAATTTCGCCTTGCATATGCGTTTTGCTGCTATTGAGATTCAGCCTATCGTACAGTTCTTTAAGGACCTACTGATTGTGTTGCATCTAATTGCATCAATGCATCAAGTGTACAGATCATTGCTCACTATTTTTAGTTATCTTTGAGGAGGAGCTAACAGTTGCCTCTTCATTGGGTCATTTTTGGGATGCATTCTTGAGTATTGCAACGTCATTTTGCAAGGTAGCATGAGACTCCTAGGTCTTTTTACTTTCTTCATCAATTTGTTTGGTCGAGAGTCTTAGTTGTTGAATTTCATAAGCTTGGGTTCCTAGTGGTATAGGCATTGTTAAATGCCGTAGTAGGGGTGACGTGTTGCCACCATCTAGCTGTAACATGTTGGCATCACTTAATTGTAAAGCATGTGGGTTATTATTTTTGCTTGTAGCCATCTTGTGTGGAGTGGCTTAAAATGGTAGATGTTAAAATGTTGATTGTGGTAGAATTAACCTCAAATGATATAATGGATATGGCCTGATGAGGATTGGGCTCGTTGGGCTCCTTATTCTTAAGACTTGCAAAAAGCCCCTTGTAGATATGTTTACGAGGGCCCTCCAACACTCAAGTCAATAAGGAGGACTGTGAAATAAAGGATTTAAGGGTATCCGAGCACTAGGATCCTTAAGAAACATGCTCGAATGATAAGGAAGTGTAAAGAGAAGAGTAATAAGGTTTGATTGTAATGTGATTTGTAAAGCCTAGGATTGAGATTCGAAATCCCTTTACTTATCGACCCCCTTATACTATTTATAGTGTAAGGGAATACAATTACCTAGACATGTGTGGACCTAAGGTTTGTTTGTACCAGCAGCTGGCAAGGGACATGCGTTACAGAACTGACAAGGTGGCTCTAGGAGTTGGTCGGCTATGACCACGCTAGTAGCTACATTTGTGATTTGCAGGTCTGACATCTTCGGCTGTACCACGAGTATCAAGTGGCAATTAATGTGCCAAGGTAGGATGCTGGCATTATAGACAAGGAGATGGCGAAGAGGCAAGCAAGGTGATTTGAGCACATAGCAGGTAGTGATCCAAGTATTAAGAGGCTTGTAGGGCTAAAGGCATCGTCGCTCTTAATGCCCAAACTCAATGAAAGGGGGTTCCTTTGCACTCCCAAGCTTAACTAGTTTGTTGGTGGAGTCCTCGCACGTCAAATATGGCTTTTAGCCTTGGGGCTTTTCATGGTGCTCACTTAAGTCCTTAAGATAGGTGTTCAATATGCTGCTTCTTACGAGGCTTAGGGATAGTCGAAGTGTTTAAGCAGGCTAAGACACTGGGCTTTCTAGGGTCCCCCATCAGAATTAGACCTCAAGCTAAACGAGAATCATGTATCAACACTCATAATGAACTTACACTTGCAACTAGAAAAAAAAATAAAAGATCCCTAATGGGTGAGCTATTGCCCAATATAAAATATGACAAACACATAGGCATGATAAACATACAGTAATCCACAAACGTATTACAAGTATCTACAAATGTATCATACAGCCAATTAATATTTTTGTTTTTAATTGTTAAGCAATAAAGAGGTACTTATGATCTCTACACACCATAAATATAATACCATATAGTATTGGTATTAGGTCCTTTCTAGCACCCAAGTAACCCTCTTAGAGTCTAATTGGGCCATCTTAATGCGGAACTACACTTGGGATAGGGCTATGCAACGATCACCAAGTGACTTGCCAACATCACTAGACCATACAAGTGGGAAGCTAAAGCCAAGCATTAGTAGCATACATTTATTGAGGTATATGGTTATATCAACTCAGGTTAGATTAATATCCTAGCCTACACATTCAAATAAATATGTATCCTATATCTAAAGCACAACTTTCACCAATAACTAGATCAACAATACTCTTAAAATACGTTAGCACAAAGAAACTTAGAATCAAAACATTTCTCAACCCAAGTCAATTCCACATCCACTTAGTTATCCCTTTGCTTTAAGCTTCTACTAACCCCTTCATGCTATATAAGGTTGCAACTTAGCTTAAAGCACTTAAGGATTTATAAAATAGTTTGATTAATAAAATTGATTAAAAGATGTTTAAAAA
This sequence comes from Lumnitzera littorea, assembly GCA_024138015.1. Classification (NCBI taxonomy): domain Eukaryota; kingdom Viridiplantae; phylum Streptophyta; class Magnoliopsida; order Myrtales; family Combretaceae; genus Lumnitzera; species Lumnitzera littorea. The sequence goes on from JAMXBB010000001.1 coordinate 116,461,336, forward strand.
GGGAAAATATTAATCAAAACTACAAAATACGATTTAAAAATGTCTGCTTAAAGCTAGGAAAAATACGGCTTCTACAAACACAATATGTACTATACGTATATATGTACATGACTTACATACCAACACATACCATAACATATGGCATGTGTTTCCATACCCTCATACCATACACATTAAAACACAACATGTACTCACATGCCAGCCCCCCACTTTTCGAGCTTGGCTTTTTCCCGATTTTTATTATTTTCCTTAATCCAATTTATATTGAACCCTTTACCTATTTGATATAAACCTTTAGCTAAGAATTAAGGACAACTTGATTTTCATTTAATTTTGAAAAGAAAGATGGAGTCACCACTCAACCGGGGTCAAGAAAAAGGAAAGAAAGGTTAAGTAATAACTGATGGAGTGGATTGGTCATAATTTAGCTACTGGTCGCGATAAAATCACTTTTGAAAAATGATTTTTTTTTAAACCAAAGAATTTGAGTTTGAGGGCTAACTTATTAAACCCAAAACGGGTATCACTTTTAATCATCTGAATTTAATTTTACCTTTCAAAAATATCCTTCTAATGGTAATATTTGTTTATAAATAAATAAATAAATAACCAAAATTACATCTACTTGCAAAAAATAAGAAATTAAAATAAAATTTACAAAAAGGGGGAAAATAAACTTTGTACATATTTTAAGTTACCTCGTAGTCTCCTATGAATACCAATGTACACATTATTCGAGATTAGACTTTCACAGTTCATTTTTAAAGATTTAAATGTGTTGATTAATTTTAGTTTTGAAAAATAGTTGTGTTTGACTTTTAATTCATTTAATTTTTATTTAAGAAAATTCTAAGAATGAAAACTCCTAATTTTTATGATTTGTTTTTTTGAAAAATCTTAAAAAGGCCCTAATTATTGTAAAAGGGTTTATTATAGTTTTTACTTTTTGGAAAATATTTTTCTTAGGTGAGAAAATGATTTTGTTTATTTACTTTTCTCCTTTTTTATTTTTTTTTATTTATTATTATTTTTTAAACTTATTTTTTGCCAAAATAAAACAATAAAAAACAAAGCAAAGTTTTCCCTTCTCTTTTTTTTTTTTCCTTTCTTTCTCCTTTTTTCTATTTTTCCTTTTTCTTTCTACATACAATAAGGTAAATAATTCTAAAAAAAAACAAACATAAAACAAAACAAAAAGAAAGAGGGCTGGACTTTTGATGCGTATGGGTCGGATCAACTGCAGCATGTGGTTCAAACGTGGGTCATACGTGTGCCTCACATAAGATCAAGAGAGGGAGAAGAATTTGTTGTTAAGGGTTGATTCGAGTGGTTTTGGCTATTATTTCATACGGGAAACTTAGTTTTCATGTGTATTAGATTAGGGAACTGGGGGGGGGGGTGTAGTAGGTGAATTGTCTTGGTGTTTGGAGGTAGCTTGAGTGGTGATTGGTGTTGGACGGTGATGAAGGTAATGGTTGCTGGAGGTGAAGTAAGTGTATGGGTAAGGGTTTTCGATGGTGATTGAACTCATGGTGGTCTTAAATTTGAGAGGAAGCGCTTGAAAGGTAAGGTTTTAAGTGGTGGTGTAAGGGTTTGGTTTTCCTTTGGTAGTTGAGGCGCTTATAGGTTGCGACAAAGCTTAAAATTAATGGTTATTGGAAACTTCGAGCTTCTAGAACACTATTATGATGTTGGTGTAGATACCTAATTTTTTCCTCCTTTTTATTTTTCAGATTAGGTTATAAAGTCCTAAATTAGAAAAAATTCAAAAAAATAGAAAATTAATGAAAACACCAAAAAATGAAAAAATTTAGAAAAAATAGGAATTTTAGAAAAATACAAAAAAAAAGGAAAAAAAAAGAAATTTAGAAAAAATACAAAAGAATGGAAAAGTCTAGGAAAACATATAAGAATTTTTTGAAAAGTCATAAAAAATAGAAATAAATAGGGAATATAAAAAATAATAATTTTTTTAGGTTTTTAAATAGAATAGAATTTTAATTTACATAAATTTGAATAAAAGGCCGTTGGGCTTAAAATTATATTTGAATCGAGTTCATGCTGACTTGGTTTATATGTATAATTTAATTATACTAAGGCATTGAGTTTAGTTTGAGGTCAAGGATTCGAAACTCACTAAAGCTATAAAAGTTGTTTTTTTCTTTTTATCTTTTTCTCTTAAACTTTATATGTAACCACATATTAAGCTGTCGTTGGGCCATGTGTTTAATTGTGACATGTAGCGCTTTATGATTGATCATGACAACACACTTTGTTTCCCCCTATCTTTTCCTCCCCTTTCCTTATTCTTTCCCTCTCTTTCTTTAAAAAAAAAAAAAAACAGACATACACCAAAGGGAAAAGGGGGATTTTGTTTCTAAAAAACACCCACACGAATATAGTAGGGGGTAGGGGGTAAGGGCGGGGAGTAGATTGTCTATGAAAAAGAAGATAGCATACCTCTCTCTCTCTTGATTTTTTGGCCAAACACATATACACTGACTCTCTCTCTCTTTAGGTCTATACACTCTCTTTCATTCAACTAGCTCTCTCCTTTTCTTTTCGGTCGTCTCTCTCTCTCCAACCCCTCACTCTCGACCAACATATCCTTGACGTTTCTCTCTTACAAGTTGAGCATACACACATAAGGAACATGTAAACCAACCATACTGCCACACTCTCTCTTTCTCCCGGTTAGTCATTGCACGCATTACGCCACCACACACATACCCCCCAAACGTTGCCTTCACACGCCCAAGCACAAACCCACCGCGAGCAAACAGCCACACTCTAATACCATCTGCAACCACCATCACCTCTCGAGCCAAACCTACGCATACACAGACCATAGTGACGCCCTCTACCAGCCGAACACCCCACATCCCCGCACATAGTCGCATTCGCACATACAAACATCACCATCGCTGCCACTTTCACCTAAACACCACCAACCACCTTTGATGGCCGAGTTAGGCCACGGTGTCAATCCTATACCCCCTAACCTCAATAAAAAACACATGAAAGTGTCGTCTTTCGTTCGTTTTGGTGGTTGAAACAAACCGAAACAACCCCTCTGAGTTACTATGCACAACTCGACCCATAGATCTCCTACTCTGACCCACGACCCACTCTTGCCTCGACTACGACCCATTCCTACTCCAGCTCATAACTTGTGCTCTAAGTCTAACTCGAGTCTAACCCTGACCTCTACGTCAAACTTGATCCATTCAGTTTGGTCTGGGCTTTACTAGTTTGGTTTCGGTTGTTATTTTTTTTATCTCTTTTTTTATTATTTTATTTATTTATTTACTTATGCAATATGTATTTGTAAATAAACAAAAAAAATATATTTGAAAAAAAAAAGAAGAAAACTGAAAGAGAAAATAAAAGAAAAAAAGTAATTTATTTATTTGTTTATTTATAGATAAAATAAAATAAAAAGAAAATAAGTAAATAAACAAGAAAAGAAGGAGTAAAAAGTAAATAACAAATAAAACAAAATAATTAAGCAAATAAAATTCATTTTATCACTTAAGGAAAATAAATTTTCAAAAATAAAAATAAATGGATTCTTTTTCCCAAAATTAGAGCGCTTTAGAATTTTTCATAAAACTTGATTTAGGACTCTTTAGGAAATTTTTTTTAAATAAATAAAAAAATGAGTAAAAACGTAAAACCTGACCAGTTTTCAAAATTAAAATTAAATCAATTTGCTATGTTTTTGGTAAACGAACTATAGAAGTCTAATTCCGAATAACAGGTATGTAGGCATTGGTACGTAAATATATGGTGACTTAAAATATAGAAAGTTTTATATTTTCTATTTTTAGATATTCATGTAAATTGATTAATTTTTAGTTACGTATAATATTATTAGTTGTTTGGAAATAAAAAAAAAGAAGGTACATTTGAAAGGCAAAATTAAATTCGGAAAGTTAAAAAATGATACTCGTTTAGGGTTTAATAAATTAACCTTCGAATCTAAATTTTTGGTTTCTAAAAATCCATTTTATAAATTAGTTTTTTAATCGATAGATCGGTAGCTAAGTTATAATTAATCCACCCAATTGGTTATAACTTAACTTTTTTTCCTAATTTCGGTCGAGTAGTGACTCTAATACCTCTTTAAATTGAAAAAAACAGTTTTCTTTAAACCCTAGTCGATTAATGGTATTAAACAGGTAGAGTTTAGTACTGATCGGTTTACAAAAAGCCTAATTTTATAAAAGAACTGGAAGAGTAAAAAATCAGGCTCAACAGCTTAGTGACTTCATTAGGGATGTCAAGAGGGTTAATCACTTAATAACATTTTGAAATTAAAATTGCTTTTCAAAATACTCATGTTGTTTAGTTGTTTGTTTATTTATTTATTTGTATATTCATTTGTTTATTTGTTATTGATTTCGTGTGTATATTTGTTTTAATTAACATATTTATTTTGCAAATAGCATACACTAGGACATAGGGAGTTCATTTGTTGCACCAAAGATGCAGGGTAGATGCGGTTAGACCCAAGCTATCTTAGGATCTTAAGAGAGGAGCCATTGTGTAGGCTTCGGGTGCTATGGTGTAACCACCGCTAGAGGTTGATTAGACTACCTCACTTAAGCTCAATATGACCAATGAAAGTGTTTTCTAAAAACGAGTGAGGTCACGAAGCTTAAAGACCTTTTAGAACCCACCCTAATTGCATGTACTTCCTTCCAAGCTTAAGTTAATACACTACCCTTAAGAAATTGCAACCCTACTGATCGTTCAAGAGTTTTGGCAAACAAGTTTTTGAAAATTACAATAGGGTTGCAACTTAAGGAATAATGTATTAACCCAAACGACACTAACATCTGCATATTTCTACTCTTTTTTTTTTTTCATTTATTGCATTGATGACTGATCCTTGTCCATAAAATATGTAGACTTAGGATGGTAGACAACCAAGCGAATGATGAGGCAAGTAATAGGTTATTGGACACCTCTAGGTTTCGCGAGCAGGTGCTAAGAGATGAAATTGCCTATCTGAAAGAAAAGCTCAAGTGTTCTGAAGCTCACAACCGGGCCTTAAGGTCCCTTTTGGCACAGGTCATTGGGGATACTTATAAGATGATAGAAACCTTAAGGCTCGTATATCGGACTTAATGTAGGGTCTTTCCAGTTCAAATCTAAAGAGTCTAGAATAGAGTTCCTGAATAAATGCTAGGTTCTCTACCTTTATTTTTGTATTATGATATTCCTTTTTTTTTTCAAAATAATAAAGCTCTCTTCACTTCATTGTTTGTTTTTCTTTTCTAATCTTTGTAAATAGTCTTTCATTTAACCATTATTCGATCTCATTTAAGAAAATATAAATAAAATCCATAGACTTATAAATAGAAACTCAAAAAAAAAAAAAAAAAAAAACCACTATCCTTATTTGTAAATTATTTTTTGAAAATAAACTTTACCTTCCTCCCTCTAAAAAAAAATTAAAAAATGAAAATTTTGTTGCCAATGGCTATAAATCCTTATGGTTCTAAGGAGCTAACATAAGCTCGAGCCTCTAGCCCACTCAAGCAACCAACCCAAATACTTAGTTTCCAAACCATGTGAGGTCCCTTGACCTATTAAGGAAGCTGAATGCGAGCCTTCGGCCTATTCAACAAACACGAGCCCTTTGGCTCACTCAAGTAACTAGCCTAAACACTTGGCTTTCAATCCATACCAGATCCTTCGATCTATTAAAAAAGCCAACATGAGCCCTTTATCGCCATCTAATCCAAACACAAGCCAATTGGCCAACACCAACCTTAGGGCCATTTGGGTAACTTACCTAAATATAAGTTGCTTGGCCATTAAGCAAGGCAGTTAATCCGAACATGAACCACAGCCCACCGAGGCAGTTGACCTGAGCACAATCCTCAACCCCTAAAAGTAACCAAGCCAAGCCAAGCCAAGCCAAAACCCCTTATTCGTTTAAAAAGCCAAGCTCAATCATGAACTGAACCAAAACACAAAATCAAATACTAAGGCATGATTTGCAGGGGGGCAAAACCCGATCTTAGGCGAATGAAAGAAAAAAAAAAAAAACAGACTCCTCCTTAAGAAATCGGTAACTTACTTTTTGAAAAGTTTAGGATGAGAAGAGGCAAACTATATCCTATGTACTAACCCTCGAAACACTTTGAGAGTTAAGCGATATAATGGTGCTGATACTTTGGACTCATTTCTCAAAGGAAGTTCACTTTGAATGTGATACATAAATTAAAATGAAGTTAGGCATTCATTTCTAAATCCTAAACACAATCATCTGTTGTTCACCTCGTTGGACTTATTCGAAGAATTTTCAAATTTAAACCCTATCAAGAACCATCCCATAATGGGGCAATTAGGAGGTTAGAGTCATTGATTAGAAGATAAGGGTAAGATTAGCTTATGCTTCTTTAAGTAACACTAATTTATAAACAACTTTTATTTCTGATAAATTATTTTTCTTTGAAATGAAGAAGAGCCAATTTCCTTTTTAAGCACCTCAAGTCCATACATTAGAAATCTACGGATTTAGGGCCTTGAATCGTTTAGAAAGAAAAAAACTCAGCAAAAGAAACAATCACTCTTAGGGCAAAAAAAACAAAAAAAAAAAGAGAGAATAGTAAGAGATGGTAGGGCAAAGCAATTAAAAAAAAAAAGAAGAAGAAGAAAAGAGGCCAAAGAATTGGGCTCAAAAGTATAAGACAAAAAGTCGCAAGAAATATTTCACATCCCAATAGGGGCAACCAAACCAACGAGCCAAGAGTTAATGCCCATTAGCCTTAGAAAACACAAGGCCTTAAATCACACTCTTAAGTCCAGAAACCCAAATCTCCATATCTATTCTGACACTTGGAAACCTCTCTTACCTATATTGAATCCTACAAGGCCTTCCCACCCATAGTACCACCCTTACACAAGTAAAAGCTCTTTTGATCTTAAAAAATAATTTATCTTTAATAAAAATTGTTTTTCAAACTAGGGCAAGCATACTCCTAATTTTTTCCCTAAGGTTCTTGACTTGTACTCCTGAGATTAATAAAAGTATTTATTTCAAAATAAGCCTCCTCATTAGTCCTTTTTGAAACCTTTAGACCAAAAGCCTAAATTCATAATGATTGAACCGAAAAAAACCTAACGGATTGATCAAAACATGTCACTTACAAAATGAACTATAATTTTTGGAATTAAAGTCAAGAGAGAAATCTAAACCAAGAGTTAGTGAGGAAGACCTTTTTGACTAAACTAATTGTGAGTTACCTTTTTTTTAAGAAAGGAATGTTTTGAAATCACAAAAGCCCTATGAGAAGCCTTAGGGTTAAGGGCATTAAGAAACTCCATATGATTACTAAGGATAGGGGCGGTTATAAAATTGTTTCCTTAAATAAGAATTTATACCCATTGGCAAAACTTTCAAAGTTGGGTAAACGAGCAAGGCGCTCCTCGAGCTAGCTAAGACCCTAAATGAGAACTTGCTCGTGCTCTTCTAAGTTGACTAACTTGGATGAATGGGCAAAGTGCTCCCTAAGTTAGCTAAGACCCTAAAATAAGAACTTAGTTGTACTCCTCTAAGCTGGCTAACCTAGGTGAATGAGCAAAGTGCTCCTTAAGTAAGCTAAGACCATAAAATGAGAACCTAATTATGCTCCTTTGAGCTGATTAACCTAGATGAACAAGCAAAGCGCTCCTTAAGTTGGCTAAAACCCTAAATGACAAATTGAAACCTGGTCATGTGCCTTTATGTTGACTAACCTAGACGAATGGGCAATGCATTCCTTAACTTAGTGAAGACGCTAAATGAGAACCTGATTCTGCCCCTTTGAGTTGACTAACCTAGGCGAACGGGTAAAGTGCTTTTTGAGTTGGCTAAAACCCTAAAGAGAAATTGAGGCAATACAATGCTCCTTAAGTTAGCTAAAAACTTAAAAAGATCTAAGATTGGACAATGCACCTTGAATTGGTTAAAATCCTAAAGAAAAATTGTAAGACAAGACAACACTCCTTGATATGGCTAGAACCCTAAAAAGATTATGAGATAGGACAACGCTCCTTGAGTTGGCTAGAACCATAAAAGAGAAAAAGATGAAAGAAGGGAAAAACCCAAAGAGAAATTAAAGAAAGGGAGCACCCTATGAGCTGCCTTAAGACCTTGAAGGAGAATTGAAGGGAAAGCACCCTACGAGCTAGCCAAATTCCTAAGAGAAATGGGATAACACTCTATGAGCTGTATAAACACCCCATTTTTACACCCCCCCTCCCCTACTCTATGAGCTGCATAAGTCAACTGACTTAGTTGACTTCATCTTCTTAATAGATTTTCCAATTTACTCACCCCTGTTCATGGCCATTTTACATCATTTTTTCTACACAATTTTACCAAATTAATGGTAAAATTGTGTAGATTACATGGAGACTTTCGATTCATACCAAAAATATGGCTAAGTTCATCTATTTAATAGGTTAAATTAGCCTTTAAAGATGAGGAAAAATCAATATCCTGAGATTTTAGCTTTCCACAACCTAGTGAATTGAAGCTTCATAGGCAATAATTGAAGTTTCCTTTGTGTATTTAGAGTAAGAATAAGCACTTAGATACTGCATTTGATCATCAATTGCATTTAAATCGCATCGATTTCAGTTCTTTTTATCATAAACCATTTATTTCGAAATCTTAGATTAATGGCATTTTTTAACTTTCCTGAACGAAATCGAGCTTCAAAATGTATAAATAAGGGCCCCCCTCATTGTTTTAAAGGCCATCAAGCTTCAAAACAACCTTTATAAGCAAAGAACTAAGCTCTCTCTCTAGATTATTAGGTGTACAATAACCTTTCTCTCTCTAAAAAATCTTAGATTCTAGGCAAATTTGAGAGAAACCAAGTTTGGATGTGTTTTTCTAGGTGCTTATAGATCAGGAAAAGACCTATCTTGTACTCCGAATCCTCAAGGGAAGCTTAGATTGAAGACTCAAAATCTGGCTACCACTGCCTAGTGGGGACCACCAATTTCTACCTTATGGGAATCAGGTTACCGGACCTCTAACCTGCAGCCAATCCCAATGATTAAAAGGGCTGGCACGATGAATCCTTCTGTTCTAAACAACCCCTACCGATGCCGAGTACTTCCTTGTCGAGTCACCCTTCATGCCGTACCATATGACTGCCCATTTTTTTGTAGTATGCTAAGTTGATGATTACTCTTTAGTGCTAAGCCAACCAATTACTCAGCATCTTTCTTGCTGAGAAGCTGACAGAGAGAAAGTTCAGATTTACTAAGCCATCCCTACTCAGATAAGCCCACCTGTCCGTACTTTTTGTCCGCATCTTCTAACGACCTTGCAAATATAACATCGCCATGTGTATAGTATCATGTGCAAAATCCGTTACACCAATGATTATTTTTCTTGTATATTCATTTTTACCCCTTTTGTATCTTATACATTACTTCCTTAGAAAATGCCCTTTTGTCTTTTCCTTTTTAGGTAGGTTGCCTTAACTTATGAGTATAAATACCCTTGTACTTGTAACTGTGGACATCAAATCATTCTTAATACACTCTTTGCGTACTTTTTCTTCCTTACATAAACATTGTTTATTTACTCTAGGCATCACTCTTATTCTTTCCCTTAAATAAGTTTAATGGTGAGTAACCTCACCGGATCGGTTCGTGCATCATATCGAATTGTGCCATGAGTCTTCGAAAGTTCTATTAATACGTCATATCCTTTGGAGTTGTTTGTGGGTTTTTCTTACTATTTCATTCTTCATTTTTTCCCTTTTCTACACTTCCCCCATTAGCCCCTTTTTGAGCTTTCTAGAAGCTCGAACCCATTTAGCTACTGGCCTCATCTGTTTTTAGTTACAGTTTGCAACATCTTGGTATTAGAGCAAAAGTTTTGTGTGAACTGTAGTTAGTTCTTCTCGAAGTTATGTTTATATTCTATTTTGCGAGTGTGAAACATAGTAAGTTACTGTATTCATTTGACTGTCATGTTGTTAATTGTTAATTTCCCAAAGTGTTTATTTAAGCTTTGAATTTGTGAGGAAAAATGATAGACCTAAATATGAATGTTGATATTGGTGACAACAGTGGAGTTGTTTACCATGGACAATAGTCTCAAAGAACTCCCCAAAGCATTGACGAGAGGCTTGATGAGGTAGCTAACCTCTTAGTGGATTTGACTTAAGCTATTCATGCACTGTCTTGTCGACCCATTGAGACTACACAAAACACCCCCCAAGCTACTCAACCTGTTAGAGGTAAGAACCTAACTCGACCCGTTCAAGGTGGAGGAGTTGGCGGACATGTAAGGTGAAGGATAGACCTAAGAGAGCTTGATGAAGAGGAAGAGGAGTATTTTGAAGAAGAGTGAGTAAGAGTCCCCAGAGCATCCGATCATGTGAAGCTTCGAATTCTAAGTTTTAATGGATTTAGGAATGTTGATGAATATCTAAAGTAGGAAGAGAATGTAGAGTGTGTGTTTGATTATTATCAGTACGAGGATTATGAGAAAGTGGGAACTGTTACTGTTGAGTTTTTTGGATATGCCGCCATGTGGTGGAAGAATTTTCAGGTTATGAGAAGATGAGAGAGCCATCAAGAGATTAACACTTGACCCGAGATGAAGGGAGTACTCAGAAATAGGTTCGTGCCAAAAACCTATCTCCAATATACTTTTACTCGGCTTTAAGAACTGAGACAAGGAGGCCGAACAATTAATGAGTATGTTCAAGACTTTTAAATACTTATGATACGTTGCAAAGTGAAGGAGCCACTAGCTAGAACAGTCTCAAGATTCATTACTGGGTTGAGAGGAGACATTCAAGACATTATGGAGCTCTAACAATTCAACACAATGGATAAAGCTGTTAGGATTGCTCAGTGCGTAGAGACAAAGAAGGAGTCGAGTATTGGTAAGGATGCCGACTAGCCAACCCGGACAGATAAGTCACTGAGCTCAGTCGAGTAGAAAGGTTGATGTAAGAGCTAAGCAAAAAAGCTAACCTGATGGTGAAGTGCTGACCCAAACTTATGAGAAGGGGCAAGGGTTTAATAGGAAGACTAGCTAGATCGAGTGCTTCAGGTGTTAAGGGTTTGGACACATGGTTGCTCAGTGCCCGAATCGATAGATGATGATCACCAAGGGAGACATCCCAAAGCTAGAAATGTAGAGTATAGATGAGGAACCTAAAGAGGAGGAGATTCCTGTCGAGAAAGAAAATGCCAAGAAAGAGTTAATTAAGGAGGACGTGTTTCCTGAAAACTTAGATCAGTTACTCATAATTGTTCGGCACACTATGAACATAGAACCCTTAAGAGAGGAGGAGTAAAGAGAGAATTTGTTTCATAGCACCTGCAAGGTGAATGATCAAATGTGCCCCCTCATCGTAGATAGTGGAAGCTACACCAATGTGGCATCTATCGATCTTGTTTCAAAACTAAAGTTGTCAACTATTGCACATTCAAGGCCGTACAAGTTGTATTGGTTAAGTGAAAGAGGAGTGTTAGATGTCACTCGAAAAATACTACTATCGATCACTATTGGGAACTACTTTAACCACATTCTCTACAACGTCCTACCTATGTATGCTTCCTACTTATTATTAGTTAGGTCGTAGTTGTTTGATAGGAGGATCATCCATGATGACTACAAGAATACATACATGTTCGAGAAGGATAACTAGGAGATCACACTAAACCTAATGCTGCCAAGAGAAGTTCACAAGTTGCAGACAAAACTTTCTTACAGATTGAAGAAGGCACTAGTGATGAGTAAAGCTAAGCTCTAAGAGGTCATCATTGTTAATGAGCCAACCCTCTTATTGGTTAGACAACTATTAGAAATGAAGGAGAGAGACGAGTTACCCCAGGAGGTCAAGGAGTTGTTAAATGAATATGCTGACTTGTTCCCAAAACAATTACCTAAGGGGTTGCTCCCAACTTGAGGCATAAAGCACTACATTAACCTAATACCCGGTGCTGCATTGCCGAATAAGCCAGCTTATCAGATGAGTCTGAGCAAGCTTCTAAGCTCCAATGTCAAGTCAATGAGTTATTAGAGAGAGGCTATGTAAGAGAGAGTTTTAGCCCTTATGTTATGCCTATACTTTTAATGCCTAAGAAGGATGGAACTTGGTGAATGTGTGTAGATAGTCGAGCTATGAACAAGATTACAATCAAATACAAGTATCCAATCCCAAGGCTAGAAGACATGTTGGACGAACTTAGTAGAGCCAAGATTTTCAGTAAGATTGATCTTAAATCTAGCTAGCATAAAATCTACATGTGGCCAGGAGACGAGTGGAAGACTACGTTTAAAACTCGACATGGACTTTACGAATGAATAGTTATGCCCTTTGGCTTGTTGAATGCCTCGAGCACTTTCATGAGACTTATGAACTATGTGCTGAGACATCTCATAGGCAAGTGTGTCATAATATACTTTGATGAGAACCTTATCTATAGAGTCGATATGCTAAGTCACTATGAACATCTCAGAGCAGTTCTAGATATCCTCTATGCCAAGAGACTCTTCGGCAATTTAAACAAATGTTGCTTATGCCAAGAGGAAGTGGTATTCTTGGGCTATGTAATCAGTGGAGGAGGCTTACAAGTCGATAATGAAAAGATTCGAGCAATTGTCGAGTGGCCTACTCTTACTTCTTGTGCCGATGTGAGAAGTTTCCACAGATTGACTTCATTTTATAGAAGATTTATCAGGAATTTTAGCTCCCTCATTGTACCACTCACGGAGTTAACAAAGAAGAACACCAACTTCCAATGGGGAGAAAGGGAGGAGAGGAGTTTCACCAAGATAAAAGAAAGATTGTCCTCCACCTCGGTATTAGTACTACTTGATTTTGACAAAATTTTTTAGCTGTAATGCGACACATTAAGCATTAGAATAGGTGCTATCATAATGTAGGAAGGCTGACCAATTACCTTCCACAGTGAGAAGCTCTGAGGACTACAACTGAACTACTTTGTGTATGATAAGGAACTTTTGGCACTAATCCAAGCAATGCAAGTATGATAACATTATTTACTGCTGAGAAAGTTTGTCATATATACTGACCATGAATTACTGAGGTACCTCTGAAGTCAGACCAAGTTGTCGAAGTGGTAGGCGAAATGGGTTGAATTCCTTCAAGGATTCAATTTTGTGATTAAGTACAAGCAAGGGAAGAGCATCATAGTTGTAGATGCTCTTTCTAGGAGACATGCACTTTTATCAAAATTGCAGACCAATCTATTTGGGTTTACAAGTATCAAAGAGCAGTACTCCAAGGATCTGCACTTTGGACCCATAATTTCATGATGCATCGATGAGAAGACAGTAGATAAGTATCATGTGGAAGATGGCTACTTGTTTCGAGGTGAAAAATTATGCACGCAAACTTGTTCACTAAGGGACTTACTAGTCAAGAAAGCCTACAGTGGAGGTCTCTCCAGACATTTTAGGGAAAGGAAGACTTGTGAACTAATAAATGGCTTATTCTTTTTGCCGAGAATGAGGAAAGATGTATACCGAGTTGTCGAAAGCTATGTTGTGTGTACAAAGGCCAAGAGCTAAGTTGAGCAAAGGAAAGCAATGCCCCTACTTATTTTGGCGAGGCCATGGAATGAATTGAGCATAGACTTTGTTCTCGAATTACTACGAACTACCCGAGGTAAAGATTCTATAATGATCGTCGTAGATCAGTTCAATAAGATGGCACACTTTGTACCCTGCACTGAGACTAATGACATTTCAACTATTGCTTAACTTTTCTTACTGGAGATTGTGCGGATATACGGCGTACCGAGAAGTGTAGTTTCTGACAGAGACCTGAAGTTCTTAAGCCATTTCTAGAGAACCCTGTAGCATCAACTAGGAACCAAATTACTCTTCAGTACCTCATGTCACCCCCAAACTGATGGCTAAATAGAAGTGGTTAGTCGTACTTTGGGATTACTACTCCAAGTTGCAATGGACAAGAACTTGGCTGATTGGAACATTTGCTTTCCAATAATCAAGTTTTCCTACAACCGAATAGTACATACACCACTAAGTAGACTCCCTTCTAGGTGGTTATGGATTCAATCCTAAGTTGCCTCTCGACCACATCCTTATACTAAGTACTTGCGCAAGAAGACCCCAACGCATCAGCACATCTATGACAAAGTCACTTGACATATCGATCAAGTTGCTAGAAGAATGCGAGAAAAAACCAAGGGTAGGTTGGCCAAACAATTTTAGCCGAGAGACTTGATATGGCTGCACCTCAGCAAAGAACAGTTCCCAAACAAGAGGAAGAATAAATTATCTGCAAGAATGGAAGGACCTTTTATAATCCTATATAAAATCAATGACAATGCCTACAAGTTGGAATTACAGGATGACTATGGGGTTTCTGATACCTTCAACATTGCCGACCTTAGTTCGTATTACCCTGATAGAGAACTGAGTGGAGACCATTTGGATTCGATCCTAAATCCAAAACAACCTGGAGGGAATGATGGGAATTAGGCTATCGGACCTCTGACCTACAGCTGAGCTCGAGGACTGGAGGGGCTGATACGATAAATCCTTTTGTTCTAACCAACCCTTACCAAGGCCAAATATTTCCTTGCTGAGTATGACCGCCCATTTTTTTGTGGTATACTGAGTTGATGATTACTTTCTAGTGTCAAGTTGACCAATTACTCGGCATCTTCTTTGCTAAGAAGCTGAAAGAGAGAGTTTGGATTGACTAAGCCATCCTTGCTCAGATAAACCCATCTGTTTGTACTTTTTGTCCGCATCTTCTAACAACCGCGCTAATGTAGCATCACCACATATATAGTATCATGTGCAAAATCTATTACACTAATGATTTTTTTTTCTTATATATTCATTTTTACCTCTTTTGTATCTTATATATTATTTTCTTAGGAAATGCCTTTTTTGTCTTTTCCTTTTTAAACGGGTTGCCCTAACTTATGGGTATAAATACCTTTGTACTTGTAATTGTGGACATCAGATCATTCTTAATACATTCTTTGAATACCTAATCCTTGTGTAAATACTGTTTGTTTACTCTTAGCATTACTCTTATCTTTTCACCTAAACAAGGTTAAGTAGCGAGTAACCTCATTGGACCAATTCGTGCATTATATCAAATTGTGCCGTGAGTCCTCAGAAGTTCCATTGGTGCATCATACTCTTTGGAGCTATTCGTAGATTTTGCATACTGTTTCATTCTTTATTTTTGCCCTTTTCTACACTTCCCCCAATAACCCCTTTTCGAGCTTTCTACAAACTCGGACCCATCCGAAGACTAACCTTGTTTGTTCTTGGTCTTGGTTCGCAACATCCACCACTCTTGACGATAATCTAACACCACGATAGCATTCGCCAAGCGCCCGTTTGACAACCCCTTTCGCCTGGATAATCGCCACACATCTCTCTCTCTCTCTCTCTCTCTCTCTCTCTCTCGTGGACCCAATCCAACCTAGAATTCATATTCCCAAAGTTTAACCTACGCAAAGTTCCCTTTCTGACTTGTTCTCAAGTCTGGTTTTTTTTTTGTGTTTTTTTTTTTTATTTTGCTTCGTTGTATTTTTTTTTTCCTTTCTCTATTTTAGCCACTTATGTAAATTTATATGTCTTGTATTAAAAAAAAAAAAACAACACCAACAAAAAAAAGAAAGAAAAATACAAATTCGAAAAGAAAAGGAAAGAAAAAAAAAAAGAAGAAACATAGAAAAGTTTAGTTTTTTTATTTTCTATTTTTATTTTCCTTCTTTGGTTAAAAAAATTAATAATTAAAATATGAAATAAAAAGAATAATGTTATGCCACTTAGCAAAATTCATTTTCAAAAATAAAATAAAATCAACTTTTTCCAAAATTAGAACCTTTTAGAATTTTTAAAAATAAAAAATAAAAATCCAATTTAAGACCCTTTAGAATTTTCTGTAAATAAACTCAAACTAAATTTAAAACTTATAATTGACTATTTTTAGAAGTAAAAGAGACCAATACACTTAAAATTTTACCAGATGAACTATAGAAATCTAATTCCGAATAGCAAGTATGTAAGCGCTCGTACTAATTATTGGGTGACTTAAAATATGGAAAATTTCCTTTTTCATATTTGTAAATAATTGTTCAATTTAGTTACATGTGAATGATCTGTAATTGTATTCTCAAATTATAAGGGTTTATTGAAAAGTAAATCTAAATTTGGAAAGTTAAAAAGTAATACCTATTAAGGGTTTAACAGGATAGCTTCCAAATCTAAAATCTTTGGTTTTCAAAACTTTTTTCTTAAAATTGATTTTTTAAGTAGACCAACGTCTAGGTTAAATCAATTCACCCAATCGATTTAACTTAACTTACTCTTTTTCTTGACTTCGATTGGATGGCAACTCTAAGAATTTTTCAAAATACATTTAAAAACCAAGTTTTTCTTCACTCCTAGTCGAGTGTTAATATTAAAAGACTTAGGATTTAATACTAATCAAGTTAAGGAAAACAATAAAATTAGGGAAAAATCAATCTCCACAAGCTGGCTAGAACCTTACGAAAAGTTGATGAAGGGAAGGGCCTTATAGGTTAGCTAAAACCAAGTCGAATTTGATGAATGGAAGTGGCCTATGGGCTTGCTAAACCTTAAGACAAATTGATGAATGGAAAGTGCCTTAAGGGCTATCTAAAGCCTTATATGGTGAATGAAGAAGCAAAATTTGAGAAACTCTTGACTTGAAAAGTTTACAAATGAGGAATTTGGTGAAAACCATTTATGACCAAAAAGACATCAAGGATAAAGTCTCTAGATTTGAAAAAAAAAAAGTTAGGGGACATCAATGACGAAGGAAACTACATTAGGGAGAATGACTATTATAGTTAACTTAAAAGGTGCGACCACATTGGAAGGAAGTAGGTGACACAAATTTACAGCTTGGTTACAAGAGTCGACATAGGTTTGAAAATGATGGAAAAAAATTTTTAACAAGCATTTACTTTCTCTCTTTTTTTTTTTAACATCCCCTTTCTTGGTAATCATGTAGAGCATCTTATATTCTCCTTAATCTTTGAAAATGTCTCTTAACCTGGATACTAAACTTTCAAGTAAGGCCTAGTGATTTTAAACATTCCTTTCTTAAGGAAAAGATAACTTATGACTAGTCTAGTCGAAGAAGACTTCTTTACGCACTATTGGTCTAGATTACACTATTGACTACTATTCCAAAAATTATAGTCAATTTTATAGGTGATGTACTTTGATCAATCTGTTAGGTTTTTTTGGATCCAATATTATGAATTAGGCTTTTGGTCAAAAGGACTAATCAAAGAGCCTATTTGAAAGAAATAGTTTTGTCCAACCTAGGTATACAAGTCATGAACCTTTTAGGAAAAATTAGAATTGTGCCTACCTCAGTCTCAAATAACAAATTTTATTTAGGATAAATTATTCCTTATGATCGAAAAACTTTTATTAAGTGTGGGTAGTATTGAGGTTAGGAAGGCCTTGTGTTTGTGACGAGTAATGTGGTTTTATGTTTGTGATGTGGGATGGATATGTAGGGTTTATGTTTTTAGGTTAGGCATATGATTTAGGGCCTGCCATCTTCTGAGCCTTCTTTGGTAGGAGCTTTTCTCTTACATACAAGCCCAATTTTCAAACCATTCTCTTGTTTCTTTTTCTTTTCTCTTTTTTTTTTTTTTTTTATTTATCACTTTACCCCATTATTTTTTACTCTTATTTCTTTGCCCCAAGGAGTGATCATCTCCATTGCCATGTTTTTTTCTTTAAGAGATTCAAGGCCTTAAATCCATGAATTCTTAATGTATGGGCTTTGGCGAGGTATGTCTAAGCTTTAGGTATTTGAAAAGGAGTTGGCTCTTCTTTATTTCAAAAAAAAAAAAAAACTTATCAGAAATAAAAGTGGTCTTTGAATTAATGTTATTAAAGGAAGTGTACACCAATTTTATTCCTTTTTCCTAATCAATGACCCTATCCTCTAAATTGCCTTAATATGGGGTGGTTCTTGATAGAGTTTAAATTTAAAAATACTCCAAGTTGGTTCAAAGGGGTTAGCCAAGGATAGTTGTATTTGGAATTTGAAACTGAATGCCTAACTTCGTTTTAATCTGCATATTAAAATCAAAATTGACATCCTTTAAGGAATAAGTCTAAAGTATCCTCATCATAATGTTACTCAACTCTCAAAGTGTTTGAAGACTAGTATATGGGATATAGTTTGTCTTTTTTCATCATAAGCCTTTTAAAAGTCAGTTGTCAATTCCTTAAGGAGGAATCTATATTTATTTTCCCTAGAATAGAGATTGACTTTGCTCTCCAATTTCTCAAAACATGCCCTAATGTGAAACGATACCTTTCATTTGATCTGAGTTTGAGGTTGGAGTTGTATTTGACTTTATGTTTTGGCTTGGTGTATGGTTGGGTTTAGTTTTGTCAATGAACTAAGGGTTTTTGGCTTGGTTCAGTTACTTTAATGGGTTAGAGTTTGTGTTTGGGTCAGTTACCTTGATAGGCCAAGGGTTAGCATTTAGGTTAGTTGTTTAAACGAGCCAAGTGTTCATGTTTTAGGTTAACTACCTTAACAGGCTAAGGGGGTTGTTTTGGGTTAGCTGCCTTATTGGCTAAAGGTCATTTAGATCCACTACTTTAATGAGCCAAGGGTTATGTTTAGGTTGGCTACCTTAATGGGCCAAGGGCTTTGGTTTGTTAGTATCGCATAGGAATTTGTAATTGTTAGCAACTTTTCTTTCATTTTTTTTATTTCTTTATTTTTATTTTTTTGCTTTTTATTGTGAGAGAGAAAGATAGGGCTTTACTTTACAAAAACCTAAATCTAATTACAAATATGGATGGTGATTTTGGGGTTCTATTTATAAGTCTATGGAATTTATTTATGTTTCCTTGAGTGGGAGAGAACAATGGTAAGATGAAGGTTATTGAAAGACTATTTATAAAAAAAAAGAAGTAAAGAATAAAGAATGCTGAAGGGAACTTTTATTATCATGACAAAAAGAAAGGAACGGGAGCCTAATAATTATTCTCAATTATTATCCTATGAAACTTGATATTTATTCAAAGTTTTTTTCCTATGTATAAAGTCCCTAAAGCTCAATCCATGGTCTTTATGCTTTTTTTCAACTTTGGACCTACAAGGCTCGGTTAAAGGCTTCAGTGCGTCTAGCCCTTTGCTTCCAATAGGTAGCTTTAGCTTGCATAAGCTCTTCATGGATTCCTAGGGCATCTAGTAGCCTATTAACTCTTTGATTGTTCACTTGTTAGTTAACTGCCATTATTTATAGGCCGAGACATTTCATGGATAAGAATCATTTATTTGATGAAACAAAATAATTCACATTAAAGCATGCAGATGCTAAAACCATTAGGTTAATACATCATTCCTTAACTTGCAATCTTACTATTTGATTTGGTATTTAAAAAAAAAAAGAGTACAAACACTTATCACATTTCTAAAACATTCAAACATTAATAGGGTTGCAACTCTTAGGAGTAGTGTATTAATTTATGGTTTAAGTGTATGTGATCACCTCTAAT
Organism: Lumnitzera littorea; assembly: GCA_024138015.1. Lineage (NCBI taxonomy): Eukaryota > Viridiplantae > Streptophyta > Magnoliopsida > Myrtales > Combretaceae > Lumnitzera > Lumnitzera littorea. The sequence goes on from JAMXBB010000001.1 coordinate 116,480,897, forward strand.
TAAAACTTTCGATTTTTACAAATTACAAACCTATATTCTATTCTTAACTCAGTTCGACAGGCAAGTGTAGCTATTGTTTTATAGCACGGATGAGTATAGGGTCGTCTCCACTGGGAAATTGACTCAAACGCTACTACTTAATAATCTTCCTATTATCTAGCAATACAATCTATTAAGTAATCAATTATTAAGACTCTAAATTGTTAACAAAACTACACTAAACCACCAACTAATGCGGCTAACACAATAGTTACCAAACAATTACTAATGATACAATTAACATGTAGACTTGCTTCATCACTTAGCATAATACTATCAAAATATTTTTTTAATCCCAATACTTATTATTTGCTGGAAATTACAGTACGTAAGCATTCTTCTCGGAACTACTTACTTCTAATCCTATTTATGTCTATTGAAATCTCTTCCTAATTAATAGCCAACTAAGATTGCGTTATTGTCATGTTAATGTATCGACGCCCCTAAAGATGCAGCAATTTTCCTTATAATATCTCTATTGTCAGGAGTAAGTTGTCCCAATAAACTAGATCTAATTAATAGAATTAATAGAATTGTGTTTCAACATATTCTATTGAAATTTGTCCTAAGTCGATGTCGTGTACTAAACTATAATTTGATTCATTCAATACCATTCATCAGAATTAACAACATCTGGAAATTACTTTTCCATGCACTTGATCATACTAAGTAATGTTGTAAGCCCTAACAGGCTACTCACACATGATACAACAATAATACAAACTAATAGGAATCATAATTAAATAGACATAAAAGATGGAATAAGTTAAAAGTAAAAACTCCTTTTTATTCCACTAAAGAAGTCTGACGAGTATACGAACAACGAATTCCCGTCGTCTCTCTCGAATAATTATGGGAAAGTATAGTACAACACTTAGAAAACTATATAGAAGACAATTAAAAAATATAAATTGGGTACAAGGATAGGTGAATGGATATGTTGTTCTTAATGATGTTCTATTTTAATGAAATTTAAAGTCTGAAATTGATTCTTTTCTCCACAATTTGCAGTATTTTTATATTCTCCCTATCAAAGGACTTGAATTCACCTCTTTACGGCACCACTTGATATTTTTCATATACTGGTCCGTGTGAAAAGGTTGAAGAGAACAGTTGTGCCCCTTTCATCATGCTCATGACTCGAAGCGTAATAGTCTTAAAAAGAATTATTTTTAATCAATCACGGTCGTGGTTAATGTCGTGAACACCTAGTCACATTATTAGATCTCATTACGCACGTAACAATGGCCGTAATCATCTTATTACTATTTAATCACGGCCGTGATTGACAAGGGAATCATTAATGGTTGTAATTGAGGATATGATCGGGTTTGGATTCTTTATTGCTTCATTATCACGCCCATGATTGATGCTATTTCACTGATTTCTTCTCCTTATGGCCGTGATTGACTAGAAAGTTGTTCTTGTATATAAGTCATCCCCTTGCTCGTGATTTACCTGAAATCCATATTTGATACAATTAAGTACCCAAAACTTAATAATTAAATCACATTTATGACCAATTCTATGCCTAAACATACCTTGAAAGTATAAAGTAATTTACACTTATTAGTATGTGATTTGGGTAAGTTTTAAAGGTTCTTAAACTTTGTGACCTCATATGTTTTCGAAGAAACGGTTCCTTGATCACATTGAAGTTTAAGTAGGGTAACTTGATTAGCCCTAAACAATGGTTACCCCACAACACTCGAAACATACACAATAGCCCCCCATCCTAGTGTCCTAAGATGGCCTGAGTCTGACCGTATCTACCCTATATTTTTTATGCGATCATTTTTCTCAATATCCCAAGGATGTTGTATGCAAAATGAATATAAAAATTAAAACAAAGTATATTTACATGAAACGAATCGTAATAATAAATAAATAAATAAATAACATCAATATTTCGAAAGGTAAATTTAATTTTGAAAGCTTTTTAAGTGGTTATCCCTCTCGACATCCTTAGTGAAGTTGCCAAGCTATCAAGTTTGGCTTTTTCCTAATTTTTATTATTTTCCTTAATTTGATTTATATCAAATCCTATATCTATTTGATATAAACCTTCCACTAAGAATTAAGGAAAACTTGACTTTCATTTAATTTTAAAAAGAAAGATAAAGTTGCTACCCGACCAAGGTTGGGAAAAAGGAGAGAAAGGTTAAGTTATAACTGATTGAGTGAATCAGTTCTAACTTAGCTATTGGTCATGATAAAATCACTTTTGAAAAATGATTTTTTTTTAAACCAAAGAATTTAAGTCTGGGGCTAACTTGTTAAACCCTAAATGGATGCCATTTTTAATCTATTGAATTTAATTTTACCTTTCAAAAATATCCTTCTAGCGATAACAGTTGTTTATAAATAAAAAAATAACTAAAATTACATCTACATGCAAAAACTAAGAAATTGAAATAAAATTTAGAAAAAGGGGGAAAATAAACTTTTTACAAATTTTAAGTTGTTTTGATGTCTCCTACAAATGCCTATGTATATGCTATTTGAGATCAAACTTTAGCAATTCAATTCCAAAAATTTAAATGTGTTGATTAATTTTAGTTTTGAAAAACAGTTGTATTTAACTTTTAATTTATTTAATTTTTATTTAATAAAATTCTAGGAATAAAATGACCTAACTTTTACGATTTGTTTCTTTGAAAAATCTTTAAAAGGCCCTAATTATTCTAAAAGGGTTTATTATAGTTTTTATTTTTTTTAAAAAAAATATTTTTCCTAGGTGAGAAAATGGTTTTGTTTATTTACTTTTCTCCTTTTTAGTTTTTATTTATTATTCTTTTTTATCTTATTTTTAGCTAAAGTAAAACAATGAAAAACAAAGCAAAGCTTTCCCTTCTCTTTTTTTTTTCCCTTTATTTCTTATTTTTTTTTCTATTTTTCTTTTTCTTTTTACATACAATAAGGGAAATAAATCTACAAAAAAAAAAAAAAATACATAAAACAAAACAAAATAAAAAGAAAGAGGGTCGGACTTTTGATGTACACAAGTTAGATCATTTGCAATACGTGAGTTAGATGCGGGTCACATGTGTGCCTCACGTACAAGTTGAGAATGTCGAGCCTAAAATTTTCAGTTCATTTATTCTCATGAATCTAATTTAAATCCTCAAGTGAAATTAAGGAAAACCTAATTTCTTATTTTCGAAAACAAATGCAGTCACCACTCGATAGAACCGGGATAAAATGATCAAATTAAAATCAACTAGGCAAATTGATTCTAATTTTACTACTAACCCATGATTTTGAAAACATTTCTAAAATGGTTTAAAAAAAAAAAAAAACAGATTCCCGAATATCAGGGGGCTACCTTATTTAAACCCTAATCGGGTTCCACCTAAAACGTTTTGAATTTAATATCTATTTTTCAAAAACGCCTTGCTAATAATATATATTCATAAGTAAATAAAACTATATCTATAAAAAAGAAGGAAACTAAAAATCATTCGCAAAGGGGAAAAAAAAAAGTTCTTATATGTTTTTAGTTGCTTTGTAAGTGGTTACGTATCCGTTATTTATGATCAGACTTCCTTAGTTCGTTTATGAAAATTTTAATTTGTTGACTAATTTTAAATTAAGAAAATGGCTATATTTAAATTTTTTTCAATTTTTATTTAAAGAAAAACTCTAAAAGGGTCCTAATTTTGGTAATTTATTATTTTTTGCAAAATTCTAAAAGAAGTCTTAGTTTTGAAAGAAAGGTTAATTCAATTTTTTTTTTTTAAATAACCTTTCTAAGTGATGAAAATTTTTTGTCATTTCTCTTTTTATTTATTTATATATATTTGTATTTATCTATGTAAACACCTCATTTTTGCCATTTTTTTTAGTTATTTTATTTTTCATTAATTGAGCTAAGTTCATAAATAAACAAAAAAATAAAAATAATAATAATAACGAAAATTAAAAGAAAAATGAAAAAAAAAAGAAGTTAAGTCGTAGCAAGACTAGTTGAGTCAAGTCGAGTCGTATCGAGCTAAGTCAAATCGTTTATAATCAAGTTGGACAATGGTATGTGATCAATTTAATAAATCATTAAGTCATTGACGAATCGGGCTTTGTTAAAATGATTTTGGCATAGTCTGATCTAAAATAGAATTTTATCTAATTTATATTAGGCCAGAATAAATTTAAGGCTTATTAGAGAAATTATTGGACTAAACTAAATTAGATCAGATTGAGCCATACTGTAGAAAATAGAAAGCCCACAATAAGGAAGGGTTTCCAAAAGTTAGGTTAAATCTTAAAAAATCATTATCGTATATTTTCTATATTTCGATCAAATCTATATAAAAGATATGATTATGAGTTTATAAATAACACAACGGCACATGACGTGGAGGGGGTTTTTTATTTTTCCACAATTCACTTACCTAAGTCACGAATTCCATACAATCAAACACACTCTCCCAACAAAGCCCCTCATCCTTAATCCATAAAGACAATTCACAATCCATTGTACACCATCATGAAAGCCAACGTCTATCCTTCGCTGAAATCAATTCACTTAGCCCCTTACAAACGCACACCATACGTCCCTAACAGCACCTAACACTCTCCATTCTATGTTCGGCAATAGTTGAAATCAACTCTATAATTCGTAGCCCACAAACACAATTGCATCGAGCCACACATGCGTTGAAGCAACCGCACACAAGGACCACGACCCACAAGCCGGATGTTGATCCCTTCACTGCCACACACTCGAATAGCTAATAGCCGACGGATCAGCCACGCATTACCTTCAGTCCACATTGTCCACACTTGCCTGAAGTAGTCCAAAAAGACGACCAGCCTTGACCAGACATCCGATGATTCAGCACGCCCACAGTTATCCTTAAACGTATGATGACCTTTGTAACCAAACAAGTAGCAGCCGAAGCACAACTTTTTGATCGAATTCCAAGCCCACCGATCGCATGGAGAACACGCCGATAGTTGTCCAAACATAGCAAAGTCAATCGAAGTCCTTACTTTAGATTCTGCCATGTTCCACGCAAGAATCCAATGCCCAATCCATGATCTAGATGTCCCTTCACCAACGCACCAACCATCACGTCCATGATCAGTGGAGACAGCAACCAATACGCCTTCGATTATGCCCATGATAAATGGAAACAGTAACCAACATGCCCTTGATCACGCCTGTGATAAGTGCAAACATCGATTATGCCCGTGACTATTTGAAAACTGTGTTTGTCTATCCTCCAATCATGCGCGACTCGAGTCATAGGTAAAAATTTTGTTATTTTATTTTATTAGTTAATTTAATTGTTTTTACCAACTTATTTATTTATTTTTTAATGCAGGTTTTTATTATTTTCTTATTGCGTGCTTTTTTAGATATTCTCAATTTTTAATGAATTTAGCTCAATTACATTTTTAGTAAAACGTATTTTTTTTTGGAAAATAAGCGTATCTAGATCGTATTTTCAATGTATCTTGCGATTGAGATTTAAAAGAGATACGTATGAAAATACGTATCTAGATCGTACTTAGTAAATCTTACAGTTAGGATTTAGAAAAGATTTTTTTTTTTACACGTAGTGTTTTTAAAAATAAAAAAATCTTAATTGAGTTTTTTTAAAAGATTTAGTTAGTTAGGTTTTCTTTAATTCGAGAAAATCAAAATTTTTAGGTTTTTTTTAAAATAATAAATTGTTAAACAAAAAAGGTAAATTTGGCTCGGTTTTTGAAATAAAAAGAATCTACCCACTAAACTTTTTATAAAAAGAGAACTATGACCGGTTTGATTCTAACTAGCGAGTATTAGGCACCTTTGGGACAACTGCATAAAAAATAAAGAACTTTTTCCCTTTTTCTTAGAAATTTGTAATAAAAAATAATAAAAATCACTTTAATTATCTTTTATTTATTTAGATATATTTTTAGTATTGTTAGAAAATTATAAAAATAAAAGCTCATCAATTTTTCTTGATTTTTACATGGTGACTTAATCTTAATAGGTTAGCCTCTCAAACCAGTTTTTCTGGTTTAATTTTCTAAAATTCAATTTTTTTTAGAATATCCGCAAACTAGTGGCCAAATTATGGTTTTCCCACCCAAAAACTCTAATTTCATTTTTTTACTAGTTGAACTAGTTGGCGACTCTAATTTTTAAAATTTTTTTAGAAAAATATTTCCTTAATTTAATGTCAAGTAATTTATATTAAGCGAACTGAGCTTAATATAAGTTACATTAAGGAAATCAAAATAAGGCTCGATAGAATTAGCGACTCCACTGGAAAAACTTAGTACGCTAGCCATGTGAAAACTAAGAATTGTTGATAGGCTTTTGTGTTATGCTTTGTTTTTTTTTTTTTTTGTTGTTTTATAGTTATACTAACTAGGTTTTTAATGATGCAGGCCCAAAAAAAAAGACCCGGCCTAATGGGCCCTATTAGGGAATTAGGGGGGGATTCTTTTTATTTTCAATAATCATTTGCATGTTTAGATGTGGTTGAACCTAGGCCATCTTAGGAACTTAGGACGAGCCGCTATTATGTAACACTCAGGTCGCTAGGGTCTTTACACCCACCTGACGATGATTAGTAAGCCCACTTAGGCTTCGATATAGCTCATTAAGCTTCTCCCCATGAAGCCTTACAGTTACAAAGCCTGAAACCAGTAGACCATGCCCTCTTACATCATTATTTTCAAAAAAGGGGTAGTCATTCTTAAATTATAGGAAAAGCCTAATCAATCCATGGTCGGCTCGATTTCATTCTTCAAAAAAAGGGGAAATTCAAGAAAAAACCGATAACCCATATATATAAGTATTTGCGAAATTCACTTTTCTTAAATTATTAATATCATATCTAACTTTATTCTAAAGTAGTGGTCTCATTGTAAATAATTGCTACATTTCATTTTATTTATATATTTTTTTGCAATATAGATATGGAAAGTCAAGGTAGTGTCAATTCAATGCCCATCCATAGAGTCCAGTTGGATAAGTATTCCTTCCTCGAAGCCATCCTGAGAGATTGGTTGAACCAGCTTTCACCTGCCAAACAAGACCATATTCGCAAGAAGATTGGGCTAATCATATCCCTCATGTGGGTCTAGCTCCACTGGTCTCTAATTCAGGACCTTATCCATTACTAGGATCTAGAATTTGCAACTTTCAATTTCTGCCCACACGTGTTGATTCCCACTATAGAAGAATACTCACAGCTACTTAGCGCTTCGCCTTTCGAAGCGAGCATAACTATCCTTGATCTCAGAGTCCAACCCAAGAAAGCTTTCATGACGTTATTAGGAGTCAAAAAGTCAGCCTTGGCACTATTCTTATCTTCAAAAGGCAAAAAGTGTCTTAGTATCTTAAGATTAGTAGAGTAGTTCTTAAACCTAGATGCTTATCAAAAGTATCGTCAGATCTTTTCTGGAGGATATGAATCATGGGCTGAGAAGAGAGTAAATGCTTTTATCGTAGCAGTATTCAGGACGGTATTGTTTTCCATCAGGTTTGGTCGAGTTCATTATAGGGTTGCTGAGTTAGTAACTCAATTCCTAGCTTGTCAATCCTATATATCAAAATTACTGGTAGAATAGTTCAGGATACTTACCCACCTGAAAAAGCAAGGGCATGGTTATTTTACGGCTAATCCTACAATCCTTATTGTATGGTTTCTCAGTCACACGCAAGGATATGGAGTGAATCTTCTCAGAGAGTCATTGACCTAAAATATGAACTTGATCGACAACTTTGCCCGCTACCTCAAGGTACTAAAGGAAGCTCAGTTTAATGGATAGGTGTCAGTTATCAGCAAAATGTAACCAATAAACTTTATGTAGACAGCTAGATGGAACGACTACATTGAAGCCATCTTAGGATGCGCCGACTATGCAAAGGTCCCCCTTATCGGTATTACAGGTTGTACAGGATATTTCCCAGCCTGTGTCACTAAACATCTGGGTCCACTTCAAGAGATAGCTTACAGGGACTCCTTAGACGTTGTCACGATGAATGATCAAGATCCTTGTCTACCTATGGCTGTGTTGATTCAATGACTAGCAAAACTAGTGAAGTTGTGGGAACCGAGAGAAGTCAAGAAGATAGTCAATGTAGGAACTTTATGGGATAAAGTTAGAGAATACCCAGCGACCAAGCAGTTCATCTATGATCAGTTAGAGAAGACTGCAAAGATACAGTATGAAGCTCTAGATGTATTCAGACACGAGCCAGAACTAGCATGTCTTTCACCTATTGAGCAAACGTACCAAGATACCATACGAGCTAAAGTTGAAGCCTAGTTCCAAGAAAGTAAGAGAATCATTGAAGAGTTAAAGTTGGAAAATGAGAGATTGCTAGAAGAAAATCAATTCTTGAGTAGCAAAATTTAAGAAAGGGATGTTACGGTACGAAGACTTATGAGGAAAGTTGATGAAGCTCGTCCCAGCCAAATCCATTAGCTCTTGTAGATATAGTATTTAAGTTTTTAAGAAAATTAGTTAAGAGTTTTTCTTTTCTTTTCTTTTCGTTTAATCTGTTGTATAAGTTGGATCTTATGATTAATAAATTTGCAGCTTTAGCAAATAAAATTTTCATTAATTGTGCAATCTCTTACTCATTATTATTATTTATTTGTTTGTTTGTTTGTTTACTTGACTTTTAAAAAGAAAAAAAAAACACAAAAGAGGTAAACAACAGAACAACAAAAGTTACAAAAAAGCGAAAAACAAAAACAACAAAAAGATCTTTAATTTACCAAAAAGTTTAAAGCTTGGGTTTTCGTGTAGGATTTTGAAGATAACGTCCAAGTAAGCAGACTTGGCTAGAAGCTCGATATTCACTCGTTCTAAGGCTAGAATGTTAACTCAAGGCATTAGAAATATCAGTCAAATTGAGCCCGACTTGAGAGTAGCAACTCTAGAAGAAAACATGAATAAGATGGTTGAACAGATCCAGGCTCTCACTCGGGCTATTGGGATTCTTAACAACAGACAAGGATCTTAAGTCAACCCAAATCGAAATACAGAAACAACCCCTCCCTTTGAATTGGAAGATGAAGAATCGGTCCCTAATGCTAAGATATGGAGGAAGGAGATTGAGGAGAAACACCGGGAGATGGAAAGAAAGTTTATGTAGAAGTTAACTGAGAAGATGAAAACCCTAGAAATGGTTAACAGGTTTGAATAGATGGGAATGATCAAACTTGCTGACATATGAAGACGATGACTTCTTGGAAAGATTTAAAGTACTCGAATTTGAGAAACACGATAAGACTAGTTGCTCGAAGCTCCACACTAGGTTGTACATCAAGAAAATGGGGAAATACACGAAGTATGATAAGGTAATGGTTCAGACTTTTCAAGATAGTTTGACTGGGCCCACCATAACCTAGTATGCTTAACTAGATTTGAATGAGATCAATACTTGGGATAAGTTAGCACAGGCTTTCTACAACCAGTATAAGTTCAACATCGAAGTAGCCCCATTTATGTAAGATTTGAATAATCTACGAAAGAAGGCTAATGAAAACTTTAAAGAATATGCTCAGAGATGCAGGGGCATGGCAATTAGGGTGACTCCACCCTTGATAGAAAAGGACTTGACTTTTACCTTTATCAACACTCTTGGAAGCCTATATTACCAACATCGGGTCGGCTACCTTGCCTCTAACTTTGTAGAAATTATGGCCTCAAGGTGTCGAATTGAGGAAGCTATTGCCACTGAAAGGCTTCCTAATCCTGAAGCAGTTGAGAAGAAGACATCTCCGGTGAGATTTTCTAATAATGCCAAAGAAAACAACCATAAGCATTGTCAATACCGACAACCTTATTAGACTTACAACCCTAGTAGCCATGACTAGAGGATCTAATCCCCCGCCAAATCCAAGTCAAAACAATTGCCCTTAAAGAAGATAGTTTACTCATATTCTCATTCCTTTAAGCCAAGTTCTTGTACGACTAAGGAAGGAGAATCTTTTGACATTCAAAATACTAAGGGAGGGACAAAGACCGAGAGATTATAACTTGAAGCTTCATTGTGATTATCACTTGGGGCAAGTGTGGCATTCTACAGACCAATGTTAGAGACTCAAACATAAGATCCAGGATCTTATTGACGCAAAATTAGTTCAATTGGATTTCATTCAGACTCCCACTCCCAACGTGGCTAATAACCTTCTTCCGAATCATGGAAATTCAATCAATATGATCATAGTTGAAATTTCTGAACCGGAGATTGATCTAGACAGTCTCCCTATCACTATTAAAGAGATAGCTTAGAATCTAAGGTAAGCTGGGTACTTACAGAATATGAATCTCAGGGATAGGACCCAAACCAGACCGGTAATATATCAATTGTTAAAGGATGGGAAGATAAAGAAAGCTGATATTCTGGCTATGACAATTCCAAAACCGCGAAAGAGAAGTACTCAAAAGGAGCTTAGAAAAAGATATGAAGTCGGAGATTCGATGGTTGACATCGTAGGAGAATCGTCAAGGAAGTTTGAGTATTTGGTAGATTACGCCGATTCACCTACCATATATGCTAATGAACCACCCACTGGATGAGGTCTAGAATTTGAAGAAGAAGATAAGTTTATTAGAGAAGCCAAGAAGACGGCTGAGATGGTTAGAATGATTGGAGATGGGCCTAAGTCGTTGGTTTTTGAGTATTGTAGGAAGACTAAGAAGGTGGAAGAATTGGGTAAGCTTAAGAAGATTGCTTTCAATGTCCCAATGGCCCTAGAGAATTACAAAGCAGCACTTCTGGATTACTAAGCGGTGAATCAGATGACCAAGTCCTCATCACCTATGGTTAGTAGGCTCACACGCTCAGGACGAGTCTATGATCAAAACAAGGAAGCTAAGAGGAAGTCTACTATGGAAGAGGCTTCATGAAAGACCTTTGAAGATATAGATGCTAAAGATCATAATGTTACCAAGAAGATAGTAAAAGCTAGTACGTATAAGATAATGGATTAGTTAGCTAAAGTACCAACCTAAATCTCCTTAATGGGCTTACTGTTATCATCAGATACTCACAGAGAAGCTTTAACCAAAATTTTGAAAGATTTCAAAGTACCTGAAGGGATTTCTATTAAGAAGCTGGGGTTGGTGGTGAACTCAATATTTGCAATGGATTAGATTTCATTCTCACTGGATGAGCGAGGTGAAGAAGGAGACCAGTACACAAAGCCCCTTTTCATTGTGGTTAAGTGTGCAAGGAAAGTGGTTGCTTGAGTTCTAATAGATAATGGGTCATCACTGAATGTATGTCCCTTGGCAATACTAAATTTAATTAGAGTAGATGCAATTGAGATAAAGCCTAACTCAATTTTAGTAAGGGCTTTTGATGGATAAAAAAAGAAGATAATTGGAACAGTTAGGTTGTAAGTTGAGATCTGTCTATAGGTGTTCACTATTCCATTTTAATTTCTGAATATATCGCGAGCTTTTAATCTTCTATTAGGAAGACCGTAGATTCATTTAGCAGGGGCAATTCCGTTGAGTTTACATCAAAAGGTGAAATTCATAGCCAATTGGTAGTTGGTTACTATTCTCGAGGAGCAAGACTACAAGATTGACAAAGAGACAACTATTCCATATGTTGGGAGTAAAGAATTAGAGGAGCCGAGATCACAAATTTTTTACAAAGTCAGTGTCACGCCCCGAAATGGCAAAGTTATAACAGTTCCACCGTGCAAACCATTCTAAGATAAAAGTTGGCTTTACAACCGCTATCCTAAACCTGATCTACACAAAGCGTCCACGACTAACCCGCTTTGAAGTAAATAGTTTGTAATTTAAATAAGTCATTTACCTAAGAAGGTAAGAAAATATATATATACACTAGAATTTAGTTATTATAATTAACGATTACAATCTTTCATTGTAATCTATTTCCTAGTTAATACGTCATTCAGAAATGAAAAATTCTAAAATAAGAGCTTATACCTTAAAAATGTATGTCTGTTCTTCAAATATTTTTCCTCACTCCCTAGGATCTAGTAGTTGCTAGTTTCAGGGTCATTATAAGTCGCTTTTTAGCTAGCACCTGCAACGACGTCTATAGGGATGTGAGCGACCACAGCTCAATATGTCTGGACGGAGGACTTAAAACTATACCACCAACATAAACAAGGTTATCAACTGATTTAGTTAGATGCATTGCATGAACACGCAAATGCCATCGTACGACATTGCCTGACCCATCTTGAGATTAGAGAAATCATGCCTGCTCTAATCTGGGTTGAGGAGTTGTCGTTAATGCAATAGCTTACTACCAAACCTAGGCTTGCTCAATGGAGATACTACTTTTCCCGCGACTACCTTCGAACCATTGACTTCACCTTTGCTGCAACCTTTTCACCTTTTACTTAGTTCGACTAAGGATAAAGAAGGGACCAATTATGCTCTCCAGCGCTATCCCTTTCATAGGGATCGGTATTTAGACAAAGAATCCTAATATTCCCCTAATGGGTTACTATGCATATCCAATTTATATTTACAATTCATATATTTAGTTAGGTTCAGTTTAGAGTGATCAATCATTTCATACAAATCGCACAATACAAGTCAAAGTAGCACATCAAAATCATATCATCAACTCAGAATAAGCATAATCAAGTACAATTTCAAACCTCTAAAATACAACACTGTATTAATCCCAACTTACCTTGACTCCCTACCTGCTCACTCGAGGTGGGACTTGTTCAGTCGATCACTAATAATCCCTATAATACCAACGTTGTCTCCGTTTTCATATAACCGTTACAGATTAGTTTTTATTCAATAATTCTTATTGTTATCCTTTGTTTAGGGTTTAATATATCCAATTATCTAGGTTCTCAAATCTTTTACAATTATTCTAGGTTTAGGGCTAAGTTCAAGTTTAGTTTCCACATTGATTTCTAAATTAGGTTTTAGTTTAGTTTCTAAGTACAGTTTTATACACAAACCCTAGAAACTCATTTCAACCCATAATGTGAAATTAAGCACATTATTTTCGAGTATCCTCAATATTATTTTTGGTCTCTAACCAATGTTCCAATTCGTACGGTACATCCTAATCCTAATTTAACTATCGAATTTATTCTCGATGTGAGAAAATCTTACATTTTTCATATAATTATCCTAATTTAAGTTTTCTACTAGATTTTATATATATTCCTATTATTAGTATAATATCAATTTTTATTCTAATATTTTCTATTTATTAGATTTCCAATATTTGCATATTATATATTATTACCTATTATGTACATAATATACATATAATATTTCTATCACTCCAAATATCATTCCTTAACATCAATTAACATCTCAAAATATCTAAATTCATCTCAAATCAGATTTTACACCTAATTATCCTAATTTACAAAATTAATTTAAAATATACCATTTTTACCTATTACATATATACTACATAATACCCAAATAATTACATTTAACACCCTGAATATCACAAATATCATACTTCATCATATTTCAACATCCTTAAACATATAATTACTCACTAAATCAATAATCACTCATTTAATTACTTAATTAACCCTAAATTACCCATTTTATGCATCATTTTAAGGCTTAAAAATTTCAAAAAATTAATTTTTAAAAAAGGGCTTCATAGCAATGTTGTATAACTCCTAAGTAGTCTATACAAAAATTTTGAGCTCAAAAATACACTCTTAAGGTCATTTATTTGTAAACCGAAAAAGTTTGGGTTTGTGAGATTTCTTAAGGACCATATATCACAAGATATATTTTTATCAAAATAATTTTTTTTCCCTAAATCTAAATGCTAAAATATCCCAGAATAACAAAATTCATAATTTTACAAATATTTTTAATAATTTAAGCAAAATCAGGTAGAAATTGAAACTTATCGACGTTAGTTGCTCTAGCCATCATCGGCCACCAAGGCTTTATCGGCAATGCTAGGTATTGGTTTTGGAGTAGGGTGGTAATAGTGGTTTGGTTCCAGGTGGTGGTGATTCATTGGTTCGACATAAATGCTTTAATTATACAGATTTTTGAAATTTTAGTAAAAACCTAAATTTTCTCTCAAATTTTAGCACTCTTAAATTTTTTCAACTCCAAATTGATCAAACGAGCTCTTATAATTTTTTTGCTATTTATAGAGCTATAAAATAATTTTAGTGCATTTAATTTAATAAGATAATGGCTTATTCTCTTCCATTTTTTACTTTTTGTTTGTCTTAATTTAATTGGTTGCTTTTATTTATTCAATTCCAAGTTGCCATGCCTCAATTCTAGATGTTTTCTCATTTTTCCTTAATTAATTATGAATTTTCTTTAATTAATTAACTTTATTTTAGCATATTTCTACTTACATGTAAATATATATATGGTATAAAATACTCATAAATATTATTTAAGTTATTTTATGATTTTTAATGTGCATATATTTATCTCTAGCAATTTGTTAGTTATCAAAATGCATTTTACACATTTCCGATAAATAACGAGTAACATACTTAAAATTTGGAAATTTTATATTCTTTTATTTTATTACTTATTTTTCTAAATTCAAACTTATGAGATCACTTTTACTAATATTTCTAACTTTACTTTATAATTTAGACTCAATCGGATCCTTTAATTGATCGTCCTAAATTCTACGAACTAAATCTCGAGTAACTGGTTTTAGGGCTTATAGTCAGTATGATCGAAGAGTCAAGATAAGGGGCATGGGATCGCTTGGAACAGGCTAAGTAGCAAATTGGAACATTTGGACTCAAGGATGAGCCTACTGAAGATGAGATCCAAGAAATGAAGACCAAAACTAGAAGTAAGAAAGGAGATCAACTGTACTATGCTCACATTGACTTTCTAGACATCCGCCATACATTCCCAATATTGGCTGGTGTTCAAGAACTCAAAGTAGCCAGTCTATCCAAGGCCTTGGCTTAGCAATGCAACATTGGTCTAAACGAAAAGAACGATATTGGCATACCAATTTCCTTATGTAACTAGTTTTCCATTCCCATTAATAGGTCTCTTTAGAAATGTAACATTAGATTAATTAGGAACATTCAATTTTGATAATTATTTTGATTAGTTAGCCTTTTCTTTCAGACAATTTGAATTTATTCATTCAATAAAATTCATTCCTTTCTTTCTATCGATTCTTCTTTATTATTTATTCATTGTCCTTTTCTTTTTTTGCTTTACTCTTCATATCCAATAAAAATGACGAACATAATATATATCTCGTATATGTAAACGATGAAAGTACCTATATCATTGTCGGCCCTGCTGGGTTAGACGTTGAAGATGATATTGAGACTCCAAATGAAATTCAAGAGAGTTAGTGTTGACATGAACAGGGTAGAGTGGTTATTGACAAACCAATGGTTATGATTAATTTGGGGACAGAAGAAAATCCATGAAACTTGAAAATTAGTGGTAATTTAACGGATAATCAGAAACAAAAGTTATCGCAATTGTTAGTAGAATACTTAGACATATTCGTTTAGTCTTATGAAGATATGCCCGGTTTAGATTCGTTTATTGTAGTTCACAAATTGCTAACCAAGAAGGAAATAAAACCGAAAAGACAAAAGCTTAGACGATTTAGGCTAAATATACTCCTTAAAATAAAAGAAGAAGTGAAGAAGTTGCTAGAAGTCAGGTTTATAGAAGTAGCGAATTACCTTGAATGGGTAGCCAATGTGGCGCCAATGTTGAAGAAAAATGGGAAAGTTAGGGTCTGTGTAGATTTTCGTGATTTAAACCAGACAACACTAAATGATAACTTTCCTTTGCCACATATTGACATATTAGTGGATAACATAGCTGGGAATCATCTTTTCTCATTTATGGATGGTTTCTCGGGATATAATCAAATTAAAATGGCAGAAGAAAATAAAATCAAAACAATTTTCGTTACCACTTAGAGAATGTTTTGTTATCGTGTAATGTCTTTCGAGTTGAAAAACGTTAGGGCAACTTATCAATGTGCTATGGTTGCCTTGTTTCATGACATGATGTATTAAGAAATCGAGGTTTACGTGGATGATATGATCACCAAATCCAAGGAGGATGAAAATCATGTGGATTTTTTGCGTAAGCTATTCAAACGATTGAGGAAGTTTCAATTGAAGGTAAACCCCAAAAAGTGCACCTTTAGAGTTACTTCAGGCAAATTGTTGCATTTTGTAGTCAGTAGAAGAGGAACTGAAATTGCACATCGACGAACTTGGGTCTTCGGGTTGAGCTATCACGTGTAATGCACGTGTGTAAGAGAGAAGAGCAACTGTAGTTACTGTAGGTCACTTTAGCTTGATCCGATGGCCTTTTTGAGGTGGTGAGGACAATTTCATGAATCTTTATTGGACGAAGGTGGTTTAGGGATGGTGTCACAGGGTTGTGGTGGTGGTTTTGAGGGCGGTTGGAGATAGGCTATGAAGGGTGCTAGTGGATGTTTACATAGGATGGTTGTTGGAGTTGAATGGGAGATGTAGGTGGTGGTTTTCAAGGGTATTGATCACAATGGTCAGGTTGGTTTAAGTAAGGATGGTCAATAGTAGTGGTTTCAAAGTAAGTAGAGTGGCGACTAGGGTTTGTCGAAACTCTTGGGTATTGGTTCTTAGGTTTTTGGGCACGGCTAAGGATGGGGCTGGTTAAGTTAGTGAGGTAAGCGTATTAGTAAACTGATGGTTGTAGACTCGAGCTTAAAAAATGGCTGTAGTTGTCTGAATTTTAAAGAGAAAGTGATTGCAGTTAGAGAGAGAAGTGGTTGTGTATATGCATTTGAGAGCTTAAGAGATAAAAGACAACCCCAGGAATAGAAGAAAGGACGCCTGTTTATACTTTTCCAAGCTTATATAAGTGTAGAAAGTCGTTGTAATGGCCAAATCGGCCATGATTAGGCAATCTCATATATCAAGCTTTTGCTTGATTTCATAGCCAATTCAATGCTTTCCTTGGGTGAATTTGGATGGGTTTTGAGTTGGATTTAATAGAATCCTATGTTATTTATGTAATTTTACCATTAAATTGGAAAATCATGTAGATAAGGCCATTGAAAATGGCTACAAACTAGATCTAGTAAGTTAGGAAGGTGATGGATTTGTAGGATCTAAGTGTTAAAGAAGGAAAAAAAAAAAACATGTCTTCAACACACGTTTTCAAGCTATACAAAAAGAAAGCTCACGCGACCTCTTGTGGGACTTAATCTTAGGTCTCCTATGTTGATGTGCCTAGGACTTACCGTAGAAGACAAGAACCAAATAGGTCCTTCCAAGTATCGAAGAAAATAGAATGGTAAGGTCAGTGAACTGAATGCAGTAATTGACGTGAAGTTACTCGAATGATATGACTTACGTACGAACACAACACGACTTGATACTTTACTTGATGTAAAGCACAAGCTAATACCAACGTCTACCTACCACTAATCTTGAGCTACTTGGCATGACTAGATAAGAGTGTATGGAAATGAGCTTAGAAAGGAATGTCTCGCAAGGACCAAGTATATTAAAAAAATGTCTATAAAGAATCTAAGATGATTCCGGCTATAAGGAGAAGGGATTATTTATAGTAAGTCCCTAGGGCAACATTATAAATAAAGAAAATTACAAAAAAGGTATTCACGAAAAGAGATTCCTAGTACATATGAAAAGAGGTAAATAGGACAAATGACAAAAAGGGAAAAATAGTACAATATGAGACGAAAGAACAGGTGGCAGCAAGATATTGGCTCTGTACTAGTACCAAATGTAAGCATCGTCATGTAAAGTAATAGAGATAGCAGGTTGAAGGGAAAGGTTCGCCATGAAAGGGATCTCATTACTCGACAAGTAGGCCTTGGCATTCAGTACCTCAACCTTAGCGTAGAAGGGGTTTGAGTGATAGGTGTAGTACCGTATAACTAAGCTCCTTGGCCTTGGCATTGGGTTGGTCGGCCTTGGCATTTGGTGGATAATGTTCGGCACTTAGAGCCTAACAAAGCAGGGTATGGTCAAGATGAGCCCTCAAAGAGTTCTTCTACCATTCTCCTGTAAACTGTGGTTCGTTCTCGGCAAGTTGATCAGAGAGAATTCTTTAACAAGTGATTGAAGGCTTTGGAAGCACATGCAGGTGAGAGGACTAGTGGTTGGCATTCCATCAGTTCCTTGTGGGTTGTTGAAGATTTGCCCTTAAATCTTGGCTCTCTTCTTCATCGAGTACATAGGGTGTCAAGTCAGCAACATTAGAAGTAACAAATACACCATATCCGTAAGGTAGCTCAAGCTCTATGCATTGTCATTACTGCGCTTAAGGATCTTAAAAGGTTCATCTGATTTGGGGGAAAGCTTGTTCGTCCTCTTCTTAGGGAAATGCTCCTTGTTGAGGTGACCTAGACAAGGTCTCTAAGGTTATAAACCACTCATCTTCTTCTTTAGCTTCTTTGCTCCTTCTATCGAGCTACGATCTGTGCTAGTTGTTCAGCAACCTTTTGATGTAACGTTTGGAATTCCTCGACACGTTGCAGGTCGAATTGACTTTCCTATTGAACGGCTAAGCTAATAGCCATATCTAAGGATAGGTTTAGGTTAGACGACCTCAAAGATGACTTTCCTGTCAAACTATGAGTTGATCGATTGTAACTGAACTCAATGACAGGTTGGCATAGGTCCCAATCATGTAAGTTCCTCCTAACAGCTACTCACAGGAGGTTACCGACTGTCTTCTTTACTACTTTCATTTGGTCGTCTATCTAAGGGTGGCAAGAAGTACTGTACATTAGCTTACCAAGCTTCTTCAATAGGGTCTTCTAGAAGAAGCTAGTAAACTTTGAGTTATAGTTAGACACAAGACTTCTCGATACTACATATAGCTGCACGATTTCCTCCAAATAGAGGTTAGCAATAAATAAAGCACTATTAGTTCTATGGCAAGGGATAAAATGACTCATCTTGTTGAACCAATTGACCATACCATGATAAAGTCATGTCTTTTCGGATTTCGAGGTAAGCTAGGCATGAAATATATACTTAGATCAATCCATGGTCACTCAGGTATTGGCAAGAGTGTATACTCTCCATACAACTCTTTTCTCCCCTTTGCATGTTTACATGCCTCGTACCTCTCAAGAACATGGCGCACATGCGTCATTATCCTAGGCCAGTAAAAATCTTCTTTCAATATTTCAGCCGTTCTCTTTTCTCTAAAATGGCTAACTAAGCCTCCAGCATGAGTTTCTTAAACAAGCATCTCTTTAGCTGAACTACTTGGTACACAAACTTGCTTGCCCTTCATTAGGAACCCATGGCTTATGTAGAACTCGTCTATAACTCCACCAACATTGCACTTGGCCACTAAGAGCCCAAAATACGAATCATGCTCATACTGATTGGGTAGTGTGCCAAATCCAAGTACCTTGTCGTCGTAATGAGGATATGATGATGAGAAAGAACATTAGCCACAGTGTTTGTGCTCCCCTTCTTATATCGGATGACGCAGCAAAAAGACTCCAAGAACTCGACCCATTTGGTATAACACCGAGAAAGTTTTTGTTGCCTTTGGAAGTGTTTGAGAGATTTATGATTTGAGTAGATGATGAATTCTCGTGGCAATAGGTAATGTTGCCAATTTTATAGTGTTTGGACAAGGGCGTAGAACTTGTTGTCATATGTCAAGTAATTCAGCATAGCTCCTCTAAGTTTCCCACTAAAATAGGCAATGAGTTAGCATTCTTGCATAAAGACAACACCAATGCCGACTTTAAATGCGTCAGATTCTACCTCAAAATTTTTCTCGAAATCTAGTAGGGCGAGTACTTAGGCAGATGTTAATTTGGACTTTATCTCTTCAAAACTCTTCTAAGCTTTCTCTGACCACTTAAACTCAAAGTTCTTCCTGGTCAGCTCAATTAATGGTGTCGTTATAGAATTGAAGTTTCGAATGAATCTCCGATAGAATGAAGCTAGACTATGGAAGCTCTTGACTTTGGTAACATTAGTTAGTGCAGGCCATTTAAGAATAGCTCTGACTTTCTTATCATTAACTCAGACTCCTCCCTCTAAAACAACATAACCGAGGAATATAACTTCACTCTAGCAAAACACACATTTCTTCAAGTTGCTAAATAATCTCTTGGCATGGAGAATGTCGAATATTGACCTTAAATGCTCAATATGGAAGATGAGGTCAACACTGTAGATCAGAATGTCGTCAAAATAGACCACAATATATTTGCCAATTAGTGACCTTAATACATGATTCATGAGCTGCATAAAAGTACTTGGCGCATTCGTCAGACCAAACGGTATCACTAACCACTCGAACAAACCATCCTTTGTTTTGGAAGTAGTTTTCCATTCATCGCTAGGTCTCATTCATATCTGATGATAGCTACTTTTCAGGTCAATCTTTGAAAAGATGCGAACACCATGTAACTCATCAAGTATGTCATTAAGTCATGGGATCGGGTATCGGTATTTAATAGTGATCTTATTGATGGCTCCGCTCTTAATGTACATTCTCCATGACCCATCCTTCTTTGACACTAGTATAACTAGTACGACATAGGAGCTCACACTCTAACGAACATATCTACGATCCACCAACTCGTCTACATATTTCTTTAGCTTGGCCGCTTGCTCGGGATTGAGCCTATAGGTAAGTTGGTTCGGCAGCACAAATCCCAATTGAAGGTTAATACAATGTTTAATGCCTCTTAAAGGTGGTAAGCCTTTTGGTATCTCAACAAGAAATAAGTCGGCATACTGCTATAGTATTATTTGCACTTCGACAGGTAAGCTCTCAACTTCTTTCAACTTTAAAAGTTTCTTGACTAAAAGGAGTACACACTCCTCAACCTTGACTTCACAAGCAAATTGAGCTCAGGAAATCATTAAGGACTTCTGCTGTAGTGATCTGGCAACCTTATCTTGCACCTCCTACACTTCCTTAAGACTTACGGGGGTTAATATAACCTTCTTCCCGTCCTTTTGGAGCATGTAGGTGTTCTTATACCTATCATATAATACCCTTAAGTCAAATAGCCAGGGTCAGTTAAGTAGGATGTGCAAAGCGCACATAGGAAGGATGTCATACAACACCTCGTCCTTATACCTATCGCTAATGGCAATCAATACTTTAACCTACTCGGCAACTGGTAAACCTCCTTTCTCATTCAACTAGTGAATCTTATACGGCTTAAGGTATGGAAGTGTTGGCAACTTCATGGCCTTAACTACTCCCTGCGCTATAACATTAGTATAGCTTCCTCTATCAATGATCAAGGTGCATAGCTTGCTACTCACTCAATAATTCATGTAGAAGAGATTCTCCCTTTGCACATTCTCGTTAGCCACAAATGTATTAAGAGATCAACATACAACAAAACAGTACTCAGCTCCTACTTCAGGAGGTTTAAAGGCATAGGGGTCTTCCTGAGACTCCTCTACCATTGGGCCAACTTCCACTTCCTCCTCTCCTTTACTAGCACTCTTTACTTCGAATTGAAGCTTGTCCCCCTTAATTGTCATGATATGCTCGTTCGGACATTGACTAGCGATGTGTTTATAACTGAGACATTTAAAGCATTTGATCTCTTGGGTCTTCCTTCTTGAGCTCTAACCTTGGTCTCTTTGGACCTCAAGTTCCTTAGCCTTGCCTTTACCTCGACCCTATCAGGTCGACTTGGCACTAGCCCTTAGTAGTCCACCTCGAAACTGTTTGGTGCTTGGCCATAGTCTAATCGGCTCAGCATGCTACTTTAACTCGGCAATCCGGGTCGATTAATCTAGGTTCGCCTTTGCCTATCAATCTTCTATGCCACATAAATGGCCTCATCTAAACTCTCAAGTCTCTATAGTTCCACAATATGACCAATCTTAATCATGAGCCTAGAAATGAATCAATCTGTGGTTCGGGTTTTAGGTTTGAGGTTTATCGACATCACATTGAATCATCAGCAATTAGAATTCCCATACATACTCATCTGCTGACTTGTTACCTTGTTTCAAATCTTGGAAGCATCAAAAGGTGTCTTGTTCATAGTAATTTGGAACAAACCGATTTCTCATAACTCTCTTCATTTCATTCTACATCTGAATCTCACGGTGTACTCTTTGGCGCGTAATTTGCAACTTTTTCCACCACATTGCTGCATATCTAGAAAACTCTGATGCAGCTACTCTAATACGAACAACATCCTTATAGTCATAAAAGTCAAATATCTTTTTGATCTTTTCCTCCCAATCTAAGTAGTCATCAGCACTACTAAATCCATTAAAGTTAGGAATTTGCACTTTAAGATGCTCGGTTCCTCGGGGTGCCCTCAGGTTACACTCCTCAACATCATATTGTTCCTCTTCATCAATCTCCTCGGCTTCATCTAGCTCAAGTCTCCTTCTTGCAACCCTATCAGCACGTTAGGGTAGAGCTTAGTTCACATGAATCAGCTCCGGAGCTCGTTATTCATCCATCTTCCTTCTCGGCCTATCTCTCACCTCTTGGCCCTGTTCAACAACAACTCTCTCTCATGTCCCAGTCTCTATGACTCTTTGTACAAAGATAGCTAAATTAGCAATAATAGCAGCAATGTCTTGTATCTGCTTATTAGTAGTACTTGGTGTTTGTTGGGTAACATGATCATGACCATTAGCATAACTCTTGGCATCGTTAATCTCTCCTTGAATGCTAGGATTTGATATTTCAATTATAAAACTTTCAAGAAACACTCCACTCAAGATTTTTCCACATACACCATAGAAAATTATTGAACAATAGTGACTGTAGACTAACTTTATTCTTCTAATGTAAAACAGAGTGAGACAGAACAATATGCTAACGGTAACCGGTCTATATAGCCTTTGCTTGCAACCTCAAGCTTTAATACTAGGATTATATGATGTAATTAGGAGCTCAGTTATCACTAGCACTTACCGTAGAAGATGAGAACCAAATGGGTCCTTCGAAATATCGAAGAAAATAGAATGGCAAGGTCAGCGAATTAAGTGCAGTAACTGTGTGAAGTTGCTCGGAGGATATGACTCACTTATAAACACAACACTACTTTGCACTTCACTTGATATATGCACAAGTTAATGCCAAGGTCTACCCACCATTAATCTTGTGGTACTCGACAAGACTAGATAAGAGCGTGTGGAAATGAGCTTAAAGAGGAATGTCTCGCAAAGACTAAGTATATTATAAAATGTCTGTAAAGAATCTAAGATAATTTTGGCCATAAGGACTATTTATAGTAAGTTCCTAGGGCAACCTTACAAATAAAGAAAATTACAAAAAGGTATTCATGAAAAGAGATTCTCAGTACATACAAAAATGGGTAAATAGGACAAATAACGAAAAAGAAAAAATAGTACAGTGTCAGGTGAAAGGACAGGTGGCAGTGAGATATTGGTTCTGTACTGGCAGCAAATATAAGTGTCGTTGTGTAAAGTAATAGAGATAGCAGGCTGAAGGGTAGGGGCTAATGTGAAGGGGATCTCATCACTCAGCATTCGGTACCTCAACATCTGCACAAAAGGGGTCTAAGTGATAGGTGCAATGCCGTATGACTAAGGTCCTTGGCTTCGACAATAGGTTAGTTAGCCTTGGCATTCAGTGGATAATGTTCAGCACTTGGAGCTTGACAATGTAGGGTGTGGTCAAAATGAGCCCTCAAGGAATTCTTCCACCATTATCCTATAAACTGCGCTTTGTTTTCGACAAGTTGATCAGAGAGAATTCTTTTAGCGAGTAACTAAAGGCCTCAGAGGTGCGTATAGGTGAGAGGACCAGTGGTCAGTAATCCATCACATGTAAGTGTGTATGTGCTTTACTAACAAGCCAATAGCCTATGCCTTTTCCATACATGTAAGCCCAAACCCAACATTCCTCTTATATATATATATATTTAAAACCTAAAAGAAAATACTAAAGCTATTTAAAATTTCCTCTTCTATTTTAAATTATCTACTTCTTCTTCTTCTTCTTCTTCTTTTTTAATTTTTTATATTTTGTACTTTTTCTAAATTTTCTATTATTTTGTATTTTTTCTAAATTAAGACCTCCTTATTTTAAAAATTTCTAAAATTACAAAAAAGGCAAAAATGGGGTGTCAACAGCCGCCCCTCTTTGTGATAAAGTTTGAATAAAATTTTGCCACAAAAATAAAAGAGACACCATTTTTGCTATGAGGATGAATTTGCCTAAAGAAGCACTACAACTAACTAACTGTCCTAAGCTTGATCCACTAGGGATTTGTTGAATGAAGTAAGATGGCGCTCTAGGAGCTGATTAAGACCTTAGAGTAAGTTTTAGAAGGGTCTAGCACCTTAGGAGCTAGTTAGAACCCTAAAAGATATTGAAAGAGAGTAGTGCCCCTATAGGTTGGCAAGAACTCTAAAATGAAATGCAAGATGGGGTAGGGCTCCTTGAGCTAGCTAAAACCTTAAAGAAAAACCTGGTCATGCTCCTCTGAGCTAGCTAACTAACCTGGGCGAATGGGTAAAGCACTCATTGAGATAGTTAACACCCTAAATGATGAATTGAAACCTAGTCATGCTCCTATAAGTTGACTAACCTAAGTAAATGGGCAAAGCACTCATCGAGCTAACTAAGACCCTAAAGAGAAAGAGACGGGACAGTGCTCTTTGAACTGGCTAGAACTCTAAAAGAGATTGTGGGATAGTGCTCCTTAAGTTGGCTAAAACCCTAAAGAGATGGGTCAGCACTCCTTAAATGGCTAGAACCTTAGAAAGATTGTGGGATAGTGCTCCATGAACTGGCTAAAACCTTAAAAGAGATTGTAGAATAGTGCTCCTTGAGTTAGCTAAAACCTTAACGAGACAAATCAGTGCTCCTTGACCTGGTTAGAGCCCTAGAGAGATTATGGGATAGCGTTCCTTGAGTTAGCTAAAAACCTAAAAAGACGAGATAGGACAATGCTTCTTGAGTTAGCTAAATCCCTAAAAGAGATTATGAGATAGCACTCCTTAAGTTAGCTAAAACTCTAAAAGGAAAGGTCAATGCTCCTTAAGCTGGCTAGAACCTTAAAGAGATTATGGGATGACGATCCTTAAGCTAGCTAAAACTTTAAATGAAAAAATTGAAACCTGGTCATGCCCTTATCAGCAGACTAACCTAGGTAAATGGATGAAGTGAACCTTGAGCCAACTAAGGCTTAAATAGAAAGAAACGGGACAGTGCTCCTTAAGTTAGCTAGAACCTTAGAAAGATATTGAAGTTTAACACAAATGCAACGTTTAAAAACCACCTTAACTTTATGCTTAATTATATGTAAGCACTTACCTAGCTTTATCAATAGCGCCTAAACAATTAAATCTTTTCTCAAGAAGTTTGATTAAAACTAATGACTTAGCCTTTGAAACCATTTTGATCTTGAAATGGAATACACAAAGTCTTGCTAGCCACTGACTTTAAGGAGAGTGACCTAATACATGAGATACCTCTTCTTTGGATTAAAGAGGTCATGTCCCACATAAACCCTCAATTTTTCAACTAAACTGTCTCTTATCTTTCCTCAGTCAAACCCAGGCCTTTATTGGGTGATGGTTATCTACCATGAGATGTGGTTTTACCCTAAAAAAAAAAAAAGAAAACCAATCTCCCCATTGAGAAAGGTGAATTCATAATAAAGAATCTTAAGAGTTTTTCATTAATTATCATTGTTCCAAAGCTCACATTCGTCTTCTCTTACGTTTGCAATATATAAGATTTGTTTGGGAATCATCCAATGCTAACAACCATTAGGGATACCAACTTTGCTTGTAGAGAAATGAAAATTAAACCATAGTGATATTAAAGATTGCTAGCATTTTGTGTTCTAAGTAAAGATTCCATTGATTTTCAAGGATAGTACAATTTTACTACATTAGCATTTATGAAGTCCTTCATACCTAGACCATCCATTTGCAATAAAATTAAAGCCCCTCCTAGTAGCACTCTTTTCATAATATAAGGACCTTCATAATTTGAAGAAAATTTCCCTCTAAGGTCTTGTACATTGGGGAGAGTCTTTTTCAACACCACATCACCTTCTTTGAAATTTTGAGGCCACACCTTCTTGTTAAAACCTTGAGCCATCCTTTGCTGATAACATTGATTTTGACATAAGAACATCAATTTTTTTCATCAATCAAATTCAACTGCTCGATGCGCTTCTTTACCCAATCAGCCTCATCCAATTGAGTTTCTAATAGCACTCTGAGAGATGGGATCTCAACTTCAACTGATAATATTGCTTTAGTGCCATACACTA
Organism: Lumnitzera littorea; assembly: GCA_024138015.1. Lineage (NCBI taxonomy): Eukaryota > Viridiplantae > Streptophyta > Magnoliopsida > Myrtales > Combretaceae > Lumnitzera > Lumnitzera littorea. Next base: position 116,507,145 of record JAMXBB010000001.1, read on the forward strand.
AGGAGTAAAGTGTTGCCCTTATTAACGTTCTAATAAAAGTTTGATAGGCCATGAGTACAAATGATAACATCTTATGCCAATCCTTATATATACTAGACATCTTTTCAATTATTCTTTGAGATTTTTGTTGGTTGCTTCGATGGCCCCATTCATCTAAGGTCAATAGGGGGTGGAATTGCTATGGATGATATTAAACTGCTGACACAACTCCTACATGAGTTTGTTGTTGAGATTTGTGCCATTATTAGTAATGATTGTTTCTAGAGTCTCGTATTGAGCCAAGATATCTCTTTTGATAAGCTTGACCATTACCTCTTTAGTAACACTTGAATAAGATAAGGTTTCAACCCACTTACTAAAATAATCAATAGCAACTAGTATAAAACAATGACCATTAGATGCCTTTGGAGTAATCGAGTTGATGATATCTATACCCTACATTAAAAGTGGCCATGGCGCAAATAGTGTGTATAATTCTTGAGGTGGAGCATTTATCTTATTCGCATAAACTTGGCTTAAGTGATATTGTTTGATATGTTTAATGCAATCACCCTCCATAGTTGACCAATATTATCCTACTTTCATAATCTTCTTAGTGAGCATGTAGCCATTCATGTAGGGGCCATACACTCCTTTGTGTACTTCCTTCATCAAAACTTCAGCTTTTCTATTATCTACACACCTTAGAAGTGTACTATCAAATGATCATCAGTGTAAGGTGGACTTACTTATTAAGAACTAGGTGGCCAACCTCCTAATTATCTTTCTATCCTTTTTCTTAGCCTTATCGAGATACGTACCTTATTTTAGGAACACTTCAATGTCATGGTACCAAGGCTTTTTGTCATGTATACCTTCAATTGCCAAATAGAAAACAAGCTTTTCTTCAACTTCAATTTTAAGTAGCTGAATTTCGTCCTTACCGGATATTTGAATCATGGATGCTAAGGTGGCTAATGCATCAGTAAATTGGTTCCAAGTCTTCGGAACGTATGTGAACATAACTTCTTCAAACCTCTCCACTAATTTAGTCAAGTGTTGGTGATAAGGTACCAATTTAGGATCCTTTGTTTTATATTCTCCCCGAGCTTGACCAATAATGAGTGAAGAATCCCCATAAACTTCTAATTCCTAAATGTCCTTATCTAAGGCCATTTTGAGTCCCATAATGCATGCTTCATAAGTAACAATATTATTCGTATATGGGAAAACAAGCCTTACAGCCATTGGGAATTGTGTGCCTTTAAGGGATATCAATATTGCCCTAATTTCACACCTAGACACATTGGTAGCTTCATAAAAGAACAGCTTCCGTTTTAGGAGCTTTTCATCTCTCTCTTTTTTAAAATCACGTTTAGCTACTAAAATATCCTTATCAAAAAATTTGACTTGCCTTTCTTGGAGAGTATCTTCAGGGGAATTTTCTACTAGTTGATCTGTTAAGGCTTGCTCCTTAACTTAATTTTGGCTCACATATGTGATGTTGAATTCTAACAGTAACATTTGCCACTTTGAGATCCTACCAATCAGGGTGAGCTCATCCGCTAAATACTTCGAGGGATCATGTTGAGTCAGCAATTCAATTTAGTAGTAGAATACATATTGTCTATGCCAATGCATGACCCAGGCTAAAGCACAATACGTTCTTTCAATTTAAGAATATTTCTATTCCCCTTCAGTAAACTTCTTCCTCAAATAGTATATGGCTTGTTTTTTTCCTTCCTCATCTTTCTGACAAAGTATACACCCTATAGACTTTTGTAATATAGTGAGGTATAGAAACAATGACTTCCCAAGTTTAGTAGCTACTAGAACTGGAGGGTTCATAAGGTATTCCTTGATCATTATGAAGGCTTCCTCACATTCCTTGTCTTAGTTTATCTTAGCATTCTTTTCTAGTAACTTAAATAAAGGACTGCATTTGTTTGTAAGTTGAGATATGAACGGAGCTATGTAATTTAATCTACCTAATAAACCCTTAACCTTTTTAAGTGTGTGTAGGGAAGGCATGTCGAGTATTGCTTTGACTTTATCAGGATATACTTCAATGCCTCCTTGGTTGATTATAAAACCTAACAATTTTCCTAATGTCACCTTGAAAGTGCACTTCTTTAGATTCAACTTCAACTGGAATTTCCTTAATATGTCAAATAGCTTCCTCAAATTGTCCATATGATTCTCCCCTTTTTCAGATTTCGCAATCATATCATTAGTATATACTTCTACTTCCTTTTGCATCATGTTGTAGAAGATTGCGACTATTGCCCTTTAGTAAGTTGCCATAGCGTTTTTGAGTCCAAAGGGCATCACCTTGTAGCAAAACATACCCCAAGTAGTAATAAAGTTTGTCTTGGTCTTATCTTCTTCAAACATTCTGGTATGATTGTATCTAGAGAAGCCATCCATAAATGAGAAATGATGGTTCCGAGTTGTATTATCTACTAAGACATCTATGTAGGGTAAAGGAAAATTATCATTAGGTGTTACCTAATTGAGATCTCGGAAATCTACGCCTACTTTGACTTTCCCAGTCTTCTTCATTACTAGCACAATTTTGGTTACCCATTCAAGATAGTCAAATATCTTAATGAAACTGACCTCGAGTAACTTCTTAACTTCTTCTTTGATCTTTAATAAGATATTTGGTTGGAATCTCCTTAGCTTATGCTTCTTATGTTTGATGTCCTCTCAAGTAGGCAAACAATGGAATATAATCAAGGATCTAGCCTAAGCATATCTTCGTATGACCATATAAACACATCTTGACATTCAGATAATAGCATAGCTATCTTCTCTCTTTGCTTTTCTTTTAAGTCACCCCCAATCTTCTAATTCCTTAAGTTGTCATTGGTCCTTATATTGATTGTTTCAATTGGTTTTTTAATGGAAATTCTACCTAGTTCATGTTTTTGCCAGCTTTCTTGTATTTCATTATAGTTATCAACATCACTCCTAATGACTAACTCAGTAGGGTTAAGAGTAATATTAATATTTTCATTGTCTACTTGCACGAGGTATCCCTGACTTTCATTCAAAGAATTGGATTTGGACAAAAAAATATAGAAGAAACAAGTATAAGTGATAAGGAATAATAGAGGAAAAGGGAACTGATATTTTATTGAATATTAGAGGATTTGTCATGAGTACATCAAGGAACAATAATGATTATTGAAAAATCTTTAAAAAAAAATAGATTACGGTTCACCCCTTACCTTAGGGAAGACCTATTGCCATTTGTAAGGATAGAGAACCAATTATTCAAATGTTGGAGCTTGTGGGATGGCCCCACTGATTCCACTTTACTAGGGGATTTTCTTCAACAAATTAAGGGGTCTAAACGTTAACTCAGACAAATGTCTCAATCAATGGTGGAAAGGTCATTGGGGCATAGTACAATTTATCACCTCTTTTGCCCCTTGCTTACTTTGATTGAAATTCTTCAATTGAGGTTAGAACATAACTAAGGCCGTAGATACTAATCTGGCCTACGACCTTCCTTAAACTTCACCTTCTCCATCTTTCTTTTGTTAGGACTAGTAACCATGTACACCTCATCGAACATTTGCAAACCAAAGTCTTCTTGCTCTTTTGTGCCTATATAAGGTATGGCCATTTCTTTGTAAATATCATAGTCCTAATCTCTAAGAATTGTTATCACTTGGCCATTTGAGATAAACTTGACCTTCTAATATAGGCTCGAACGTATGGCCCCGGCTGAGTGGATCCAACGTCTTCCTAAGAGCAAGTTGAAGGTTTTCAGGACGTTTAGAACCTAGAATCGACTACTGAATGTTTGAGGACCAACATTAACTGGCAAAGTCTATCTCCCCTATAATCTCCCTTTTGGATTCATCAAAAGCCCGAAATGTGGTAGAACTTGACTTGATTGCAGTTATGTCAACACTTAATAGGTCTAAGGTGGCGAGAGGACATATATTCAACAACGATCCATTGCCAATGAGGTCATTAGTTATGATTATGGTGTTGCTTCTTACTATTATGAAGAGTGGCTTGGTGTACTAATGACCTTCCTCCCCCAATTCTTTGATCACAAAAGATATCTAATCCATTGTGAGGATAGAATTGGCAATTAGTACCATTCTCTCAATTGATATTTCATAAGGGATCTTAACCTCCCTTAAGGTTTGGAATAAAGCTTCCTTATGCGGTTCAGACGCCATCAGCAAGCCCTTCAATGATATTTATGTTGGAGTTTTAGTGAGTTGATCTATTATTTTGTACTCACTTAACTTAATCATTTTAGCAAAGGCAGACAATCCTTCCTCACATTTAACCGATTTGTTGTTTGCCTCCTCCAGTACATTTTTCTTTTAAGATCTTCTTTTAGGTCATGAACTCTTCCACTTCAGGTAATCCTACCTACTAACGGACTTGATTTGTCTTGGTTAATTGCCCAATAATTGAATGGGGTAGCCTGATAGTTTTCAGGTGCTATTGACACGTGGAAGGTATACTTCTTGGCACCTGCGGCTTGCTCATTCTTGTAAAATTGAAACACTTTAGGCTTCTTATTTGAATTGATCATGTTGATTGCAAGATTCGAATAATAAAAAATCATGTTGATAATAAGGCTATGGTTGGGTAGGGGATTATTGTTAGCATTTGGAGTTGGAGCTTCTATGAAGTCTAGTTAGACTGAGCCTTTGTCAATTAAATCCTAAATCTTGTTTTTCAATCTCCAATACATATCGATCGAATGCCTTACCTATCCTAAATGATATTCACATTTTTTATTAGGGTAAAAAATCCTTGGTTTGTATCTATCACTAGGGATCTCAAACTGAATCAAGTTGTCCTTTTATAGCTTCTAAAAAACTTGGCTAAGAGGAATATGTATTTTAGTGTACTATCTTAGAGCCTTGTTGACTTAAGGTTGGTTTTTGAATTGCTGTTGGATTTGAGAAGCATCCACCCTAAAAGAAACTTAAGCATTGGACCTAACATTTAAATTCACCACATTGATCGTGGCTTCTTTGACTTTATTGGCTATTGGTCTAGGAGCGGATGATGAAGAAGATGGTCTTCTGTTAAGTAATTCTTGAAGCTTACTAGAGGAGATAGCACTTTCAATTATGTATCCTGTTGCTACAACCTTTACAAAACTAGATGAAGGTTAGCTAATCAGATGGGAGAAATATAGCTTATCAAGTATATTGATAAAGGTGGAAGTAAGTTCTTTTTCAAACATTACGGTAGATACCGTTGCAACTAAGACTCTCTACCTCTAATCATATTCTTTAAAGGACTCATTATTCTTCATCCTGAGATTCACGAGATCAATTGTTGTTGGAACCACATCAACATTGAGTCTATACTACTCATAAAATGCCCTGGCGAGTTTCTCCCATGTATTTACTTGGTTTAGGTCAAGCTGGGCATACCAGGTCAATGTTGGACTCGTCAAACTATCTTGGAAGGTTTGAACCATAAATTGATCATATTGGATATATTTGCTCATTTTATGCACATATAGTCTAATGTGCAACTTAGGGCATCCAGTCCCATTATACTTTTCAAACTTTGATACCTTAAATTTCTTAAGGTAAGCCACAACATCGTATGTAGAGAAGTCTATGATACCAGCCTGCTTAAAACCTTCATAGCTTCCAAGTGCTTTCATCCTTTCTATTATTTGTTGGGTTAACCTTCTTTTCAATTCTTTCAAGTCGTCTTGATTGGGTCCCAGTCTCATGTTAACCAGGAATTAATATATATTAGGCTTAAATGTCGGGTTGACCTCAGATAGACCCCTTCTACTTTAAATGATTCAAATGTCGACTAAACTTGAGGATAGTTCTCTTCAAGAGGTAGCACCTCGACATTCTTTTCATAATGAGCCTTTGAATGCCCTTCGTTCGATGGTGCTGTGGCCCTAAGCAAGACAATACTGTCAACCAAAAAATTCGTTTGGTTTGCCATTTTCACTACAGTCCTTTCCAAAAAGTAAATGCTTAACTCTATAGGATCAATGCTTTTAAGGTCGATGTAGCTATTGTTGTTGTCATTGATCTTGTCATTGTCATCTCCTTAGCTAGCCATCCCGGTGAGTGAATGGGTTCTAGTAGGACTTCTCTGAAAGGTTTAATGTTTAGGAGCTACCTTTAAAAACGTAAAGTAAGAACACTTCACAACAAGTTAGCATAAATATGTATACACCTTTTATTAAGACAAGGAAGCAAAATGAATAAATAAATAAATACTAAACAAATAAATGAATAATAAATAAATAGATAAGTAAAAATGCAAGGATGTATGACACACATATGCAAAAGGATAGAACCGACAATGAATTAGCAAGATGGTAACTTCATTTATTATTTCATAACTTTTAGAGTTTCCATAAAATTATTTCAAAAGAAATTACATTGATAAAAAAGAACTCCTACTCTTAAGTTCTCCTATTATCTTTCCGATGCTTGGCTGGTGCTCTCTTTTGCTAATTATTAGGTTCTGCTAGTATTTCCTTTCTCTTTTTCAAGCTAAGCTCAATTGTTTCTTCAAATTCTTTGAGCCTTTTTTGGGTTATCTTCAGTTGATGTTCCAAGGCACGAGAACACCATTTAGATTCTTTAAAGAGGTTTTCTTACATGTCACACTCTTCATAGATAATTGTTATATGGGCCTATACTAGATCCATGTAGGTTCTAATTCCATGGTTTGGTTATGTTGGTGTAAGCTATATAACTTTTGGCACTCAATATTGGATTACCCTTACCGTATGAAGTTGATCATACAAATATTCTTTAGTAACCCTATGCTTGTCCATTTCTCCTATCCATTCTCCCAAATCAATGTTAAGGCCGACCATCCTTATTTCCCATAGTTTTTTTATTGCTTGGAGTTTTGATATCTTTTGTAGCATTGGTAGATGAAGATCTTCATAATCAAGGGTAATGATATCTAATGAGAACCTATAGACTATGTCTTAAAGTCCTCTCTGATCATGTTATTTAGATAATAACCTGTACACCATTTCATCCCAATTAAGGGGATTGCTTGATAACCCTTACAAACTAATATTACCTTTTTGAAGTTGCCCTACCTGGCTATTCATAAGATATCAGCAACTTGGAACTTTCATGGGACTTCAAACTAACAATAAGTAGATTTCTCTTCTAACAAATGGACTTTGTCAATAAATGAATTTATTAAGTCAATCGTGTGGCTAAACTCTCCTTAGATCACGTTAAGCCTAAAACATTTCATATGACTTACAAACTAGACCATTGGTAATGCCACGTTGGTCTTCAATGCAACATTGTCTTTCCTTTTCAAGATATTTAAGCTTCTAACTTGCTTTGGGAGTAAGGTTGGGATGTAAGACTTACCTTCAAGAAACTGGCTTACTAATTCTATAACCCTAAAGTGAATAAGGAACTTTCCATTTGGGAATAGGATAGTCCTGAATACGACCAGGATGGAAGTCTTAGTTTTGTTTTGCCTCTAGGTTTTAGGATCGCCACAAAGGATGTTCCGCTCGTTAGAACTAGGTTCAGTTGTGAACCAAGCTTTTAAATCTTCTAACTTGATGCAGTTCCTATTGCAAATTTTTAGGGCCTTATTTACTTTAGCTTTTCTAATCCCTAAAAATCTTGAAAAAGCATTTATCGAGTCAATTGCCAGGTTTAGAGTATATATGCTTTCTAAGGGAGGAGCTTGAAGTAGTTATGTATACTCTTCAAGTGTTAGGACTTCTCGTCAATTGTCTGGTAAGACTTCTCTTCAAGTAGTTACATACTTGCTAAATCTTCCAACTTTAAGGGCTTGTCAACGAACTTTTCTCTAAAATACACGGAGTTGGATGAGCAGTACATTTCTAGAATAATTACAAAGAAATATTGTTACAAAAATAGAAAAGATTATTTACAACAAAATTGTTAAAAACAATGAAAAACTATTTACATCAGATCTATATTTACAATTCTAACAAAATTGTAAGGGAAACTAAGGAAACTTTGAGTTGTCATATTTCTTTTTATTTTATTTATTTATTTTTTCATCTTATTTGATTATTTGTTAGTTCTAAATATTGTGTATACATAAATGGTAGGTTCTAAAGGTTCTTAAGTTTTGTGACCTCACTCGTTTTTAGAGAAACACACCTCACTCGTTTTTAGAGAAACACCTTCATTGGTCACATTACATCTTAAGTAGGGGGGGGGGGGGGAGGGGGGTTACACCACAATACCCCCACCACCAAAAATTTTAAACCAAATAAAGGTAACTCTCAAGAACAAAAGTCAATACAATTGTATATAAATAAGAATATAAGAATGAATAAATAACACTTAATATGGGTATTTTGAAAGATAATTCTAAATTCAGAAGGTTAAGTGGCTAGCTCTCTTGACCTTCGTAGTGGAGTTGCCAAGTTATTAAGCCTAAAATTTTCAATTAATTTGTTTTCCTTAATCTGATTTAAATAAAATCCTAAGCCTATCTGATTTAAATCTTTGACTAAAATTAAGGTAAACCTAGTTTCTTATTTTCGAAAACAAATGGAGTCACCACCTAGTAGAACCATGATAAAATGATCAAATTAGAATAAATTAGGTGGATTGATTCTAATTTGGCCATTAACCTACGATTTTAAAAATCTTTCTAAAAAGGTTTCAAGAAAACCAGATTCCTAAGTATCGAGGACTACTTTAAAAAAACCTTAATTGGGTTCCACTTAAAACTTTCCGAATCTAATATCTATTTTTCAAAAACACTTAGCTAATAATATATGTTCACAAGTAAATAAAACTATATCTACAAAAAATAAGGAAAATAAAAATCATTCACAAAGAGGGAAAAAAAAAGTTTTTACATGTTTTAAGTTGCCCCGTAATGCTTAAATACTTACTATTCGAAATCAGACTTTCGTAGTTCATTTATGAAAATTTTAATTGTTGATTGGTTTTAAACTAAGAAAATGGCTAGATTTAAATTTTTATCAATTTTTATTTAAAGAGAAACTCCAAAAGGGTCATAATTTTAGCAATTTATTACTTTTTGGAAAATTCTAAAAAAAGTCCGAGTTTTGAAAGAAGGATTAATTCATTTTTTTTTTTTTAAGATAACTTTTCTAATTGATGAAAAATTTTCATTATTTGTCTTCTTTTAATTTATATATATTTTATATTTATTTATTATTTATTTTTTACCAAAACATAAAATAAAATAAATTTTTCCTTTTCTCTTCTCTTCTTTTTTCATCTCCCTTTTTTTTGGATTTTTTTTTATTACATATGATTTACATAGTAGAATACATTAAAAATAAATAAAAGAAGAAAAAAAAAATACAACACAAAAGCAAAACAAAATAAAAAGAGGGTTGGATTAAAATTTCATGTAGGTTGAACCTAAGTCTTCGGGTTAGGCTATCACGTGTAATGCATCTACACAAGAAAGAGGAGCATCTATACCTAATGTAAGTCACTTTGGCTTGATTTGGTGGCCTTTTGTAGTGTTGAAGATAGTTTCTTGAATCTTTTATTAGACAAAGGGGGTTTGGGGATGGTGTTACAGGGTTTGGTGGTGGTTTTGGGGGTAGTCGAAGATAGGCCGTAAAGGGTAGCAGTAGATGTTCACGTCGGATGGTTGTTGGAGTTGAATAGGAGATGTGGGTAGGGGTTTTCAAAGGTGCTAATCACAATGGTCAGGTTGGTTTAAGTAAGGATGGTCAATGGTGGTGGTTTCGAAGTGGGTAGAGTGGCGGCTAGGGTTTGTTGAAACTCTTGGGTGTTAGTTCTCAAGTTTGTGGGTGTGGCTAAGGATGGCGTTGGTTAAGTTAAAGAGGTGAGGGAATCAGGAAACTTGTGGTTGTGTCTTCAACTTCAAAAATGGCCATAGGTGTCCAAATTTTAGAGAGAGAGTGACTACAGTTAGAGAGAGAAGTGGTTGTGTATGTGTATTTGAGAGCTCGAGAGACAAAAGACGACCTCAGGAATTGAAGAAACGAGGCCTATTTATACTTTTCCCAATATTTGTAAGCTTGGAAGTCATTGTAATGGTCGAATCGGCCATGATTGGGCAATCTCGGATATCAACCTTTTGCTTGATTTCATGGTCAATTCAATCCTTTCCTTCGGTGAATTTGGATGGGTTTTGAGTTGGATTCAATAGAATCCTATGTTATCTATGCGATTTTACCATTGGTAAGATTGCATAGATAAGGCCATTGAATATGGCTATGAACTAGATCCAGTAAGCTAGGAAAGTGTTGGATTTGTGGGATCTAAGTGTTAAAGAAGACAAAAAGAAAATTTGTTTTCAACACACATGTTTTAGCTGTATAAAAAGAATGCTTACACGGCCTCTTGTAGGACTCGATCTTAGGTCTCCCATGTGTATGTGTATGTGTATGTATGCTTTACAAACAAACTAATGGCCTGTGCCTTTATGAATTAGGTTAGCTTAAGCTAAAATTAAATCTAAGCCCAAGCTTAACAATCCTTTTCTTCTTCTTTTTTTTTTTTTAATTAAAGATCCAAAATAAAATACTAAAGCTATTTAAAAGTTCTTATTATATTTTAAATTATCTACTTCTTTTTTTAAAAAAAAATTTCTATTTTTTCTACTTTTTCTAAATTTCCTACTTTCGTAATTTTTCTAATTTTTGTTTTTTTTTTTTTCTAAATTTTATAAATTACTACCCTTTTTCCCTATTCTAAAATTTTTTTAAATTATAGGGTGAAAGGAGCCAAAATGGGGTATCTATAAAGAGAGGGAGAAGCATCCATTGGTAAGGGTTGATTTGGCTAGTTTTCACCACTATTTCATGTGGGAAACTTAGTTTCATGTGTATTAGATTAGGGAATAATGGGGTAGGTAAAGTGCCTTGGTGTTTAGAGTAACTTAAGTATGGTTGGTGTTGGACGACGATGGAGGTAGTGGTTGTTGGAGGTGAAGTAAGTGTATGGGTAAGGGTTTCTGATGGTGGTGGAACTTGTGGTGGTTTTAAATTTGAGTGGGAGTGCTTAAAAGGTAGGGTTTTAAGAGGTGGTAGACGAGTTTGGTTTGCCCATGGTGGTTGAGGCGCTTATAGGTTACAACGAGGCTTGAAATTAGTGGTTATTGTAAGCTTTAAGCTCTAAGAACACCACTGCGATGTTGGCTTCCTTTGGTGGTGGTTTACCAAGCTAATGGAATTAGAGAGATAGGATGCTGTACAGGTTAGGGTTTTTAATGAAAGAAAGTTCAAATTCCAACTTGTATGGAGGATGTCGAGTGATTTTTTATTATGAAATGAGGTGTCGGGGTAGCTTTTTATAGGTTTCCAAGCCTAAATATACTAAGAATATACAGTATAGGTCAAATTGGCCATTCATCACTCAAATTGTACGATCTTTGAATTCACGAAAATCAAGTTGGTTTTGCATGTTATTTGAGGTGAAAGTTGATAAACTTACTCAAGAAACACTATGGAAGCTTTGAATGCTTTCCTCAAATTCTCAAAATCGAAAATCTTGGAGTTGCTAGAATATCAGGTTATGACTTTTCTTTAGTTTTCTAAGCCAATTCGAATGATTAAAAGAATGAATCAAGTTGAGTTTCTTGTCTTAATTCATAGCAGCCTAAGCAATCGACATGATTTCACCATTAATTTGGTGAAATCATGTAGAAAAGGTGGTAAAAAATGACCTTAAACTAAGTACCATAGTAAAGAACTTGTAGGAAAATGGAAGAAAGAAAAGGAAAGGGAAGGAAGAGAAGAAAGAGGATGTTGACGTAGCATTACGTCAGCCATGTGGACCACTCCCTGTGTAACACATGTCTAGGACAACACGCGGTCCAATAAAGACTTAACATGTGTCCTCTACGGTTTGGAAACGAAATAAAAAGCACATAATGCCTAATAAGAGTCAAACTCAAGACCTTAAACTTTATTTCAATACCAAGACTAAATGCAATACCAGTTAGATTGTTGGCTTATACCTTAATTCTTTTGCAAACAAATTGTATTTAAGTTATGTGACCACTTAGAACCCAATTAGAAAAATTAACTAAACCACACCTATTAACCCCAACACAACTTTAAATCTTTATTTTTCTAAAAAAAAATTCCTAAATCTATTTTATAAATAAGAAATTTCTATTTCCCTAAAAAAAATTCTATTCTCCTAAAAATTCAATTTTTCTATTTTTTTTTTGTATTTTTATGAAATTGTTTATTTTTTTTTAATTTTCTAAATTTTCTATTTTTTTTTACTTCTTCGAAAATTTCAATTTTCCTTTTGTATGTTTCTAAATTTTCTAAATTAGGTTACTTTTTTCTTATTCTAAAAAAAAAAAACTCTAAAATTAAAGGAGACAAAAATAAGATGTATACACCGCTCAATATGCGTACGTATACCTTTCTTTCACTATGTGTATTATACCTTTACGCTCACACATTCTGCAAAACTTCCACAAATTTGATGACATCTACTAGATACAACACCCTTGTCATCCCTTAACCGAAATTCAAATCCTTGACATTTTAAATGAATAACTTCCTCTAATGATCAAATTAACCACCCAAAACAACAACTTACATCACTTTAAACTACCATTCAACACTACAAATTCAATCCTTCCATAACACAACTCCCTTCCATACAAAAACTTCATAAAGAATTCGAATTTTCAAAAGAAATTAAGATTTAAAGACAAAACTTACGTGATCATTCAAAATGATCCATAAATAACTCAAATTCCAATGTTACTACAAAATATAATTCTCGATGCATTTCTTTTAATCTCCACATTGGAAACGAAGTTTGAAACAAAGATACAATAGAGCTTACCTAAAAAATCCCCTTTTTAACACTTTCCTTCAATCATCCTTCTTTAATATTGAAATTCTAGATTAAGGTTTTAGGTTTGATTAAAAAGCTGTGAGTTTTGTCTTTCTAGAGAAAATAACATATTATCTTGCCGAGGGAGAGATATAGGGAGGTATAGCTATGTAGGAAGTAAAAGGGGTAGTAGGGAGTTTAAATTTTCTTAAAGGACCTTTATACCCTTGTTACCTCAGGCAACTATGTGAACTGCTAAACCTTTATCCTTTATTTTATCATTTCATTCCTTTCTATTTTCAAATTTTGGGTTTTACAACTAAGGACGCAACAACTATGAGACTTCTTATGTTGTAAGAGTAACAAGGCTAAGAGATAAAAGTTTTTATTCATTTTCAAATGTTCATATTTAACAGATTTCCAGTAGTTGAACTAGTAAAGAGAATTAATGTATAAGTTGAAACCTCGAAATATCAGGATTCTCTCTCTCTCCCTTCTTACTTATTTACTCATTTTGCATGCTATCTAATGTGGTAATTGATAATCTCTAAGTGTACTTTGATTTGATTACTAAAAAGGTGTGTAATTGAGAAATTCATTAACTCTCTTAATGCCTCATCATGCTTTCCCTCTATGGAGAGAGATTTTCTATTGCTTTAGATGAGTGCAAGACCTTAAAGTATGGGATAGGTGCAAGGAATAACAAAGATATATATATATATATATATATATATATATTAGTTCATCACGCTTTTGTCACTTTATTACATTTACTTTTACATGAAATACAAAAGTAGACAACCCTTTAACTATCTCCATCCTTCATCTTTTGTCTAGATTTATACTTAAGTCATCTAGCTATCTATTAGCTTTGTTTCTATATAATAACATGTAGAATCATTCATGTCAAGAGTACATATGCAATTACTTAGATTCCTCCATTAAAAATTTCCTAATTCTTATAGTAATTTGTTAAATTCCATCACATTTCCTCCTAACTTTAACCCTTTTGTTCTATTTTTTTTCCTCCTTTTTAGCTTGAAAATACAAATGGACTCAAAGATTAGAAAAAAAAAAAAAAAAAAAAAGAGGTAGGTGTAAACACAACATGATCATCAAAACACCCTTATTGGATTCTTTTCACTAGATCTTGTTTGTTGGTTCCGTAAAACATAATTGACATATACATACATCGCATAAATTTTTTTATGACGAAAATAGTAGACAATTGAAATTTGCATCGCTTTCTATGATCTAAAGAAAGCCTTGCCTAAAACATGAATCTCGATTATTATAAGATGAAAACTAGTGGATGCCACTACTAGACATGGGTTATATTATTTATGCTTAGATTTACTATGTGCAATCAAATTGAAATAACCCAAAAGGCATGGATGGATTTAGGGAGGATCAAAGGCTGCCCCAGCCCCCATCTTCGAAAAAATTTAATCATAAAAAATGATTAAAAATAAGAAATGATAATATATATGTACTCTAAATGTAATATTTGATTATGTACTACAGTAGTTTAGTGGTTATGTACATCTTTTTTAAGAGGTCATGGTTTCAATTTTCGTGACTATTATTTTACCTTTTCTATGATGTATTTATTTTTCCATTATCTATACGTCATTTTCATTTTCTTCTTTATTGTCTTCTTTTTCTTCACAATAACCAAAATATAAAATTTCATTTATTATAAAGCTATTGTTAACTAATTAAACTTTCGTGAATTGTTATCTATTATATGCATAATATATATATATGAGTAATTTTAATAATTACTTAGATATGATAAGTGCCCATACAATCTAAACTTATATGCATGCATAATGTAACATTAAATTCCCCTTGACCTTTCCTTTTTTTTTGGTCATGGTGAATTCTCCTCTTCCTTGCTTAAATCATGTCGGCTGGAGGGAGTTAAACATACACACACACACTTCTATTTTCAAACATAAAACAAAATCACACACATTTTCTCCAACCGTAAAGCTCCAAAAAAACTTTTTTATTTCCTTTTGTTTCCAAAAATCATCTAGCAAATCAAGAAGAAGAAAGAGGAGCTTTTCCATCTTTATTTCTCCAATTACTAAGAAAATAGATAAGTAGTATGTATAGTATATGTTTATTTTGTATTAATTATTTTTGTGTATTTTTGTACATATATGTATCTCCTAAAAATTTACATGTAATATAGAAATGTATGTAAGGTTGCATCTTTTTATTTATATATGTTTATACATGTACAAGTATTAAAGTATGTTTATGTATCCATACATGTTGTATTTAATATGGAGTATAGAAGACTATGTTTATATATACCTATGTGTATATATGCATGTATAATCTATGTATATTTAGGTTTGTATAATTTTCATTTCATATGTATATATATATATACCACATGTCACTAAAAATATACATATATATTTATATANTAGTAGGGAGTTTAAATTTTCTTAAAGGACCTTTATACCCTTGTTACCTCAGGCAACTATGTGAACTGCTAAACCTTTATCCTTTATTTTATCATTTCATTCCTTTCTATTTTCAAATTTTGGGTTTTACAACTAAGGACGCAACAACTATGAGACTTCTTATGTTGTAAGAGTAACAAGGCTAAGAGATAAAAGTTTTTATTCATTTTCAAATGTTCATATTTAACAGATTTCCAGTAGTTGAACTAGTAAAGAGAATTAATGTATAAGTTGAAACCTCGAAATATCAGGATTCTCTCTCTCTCCCTTCTTACTTATTTACTCATTTTGCATGCTATCTAATGTGGTAATTGATAATCTCTAAGTGTACTTTGATTTGATTACTAAAAAGGTGTGTAATTGAGAAATTCATTAACTCTCTTAATGCCTCATCATGCTTTCCCTCTATGGAGAGAGATTTTCTATTGCTTTAGATGAGTGCAAGACCTTAAAGTATGGGATAGGTGCAAGGAATAACAAAGATATATATATATATATATATATATATATATTAGTTCATCACGCTTTTGTCACTTTATTACATTTACTTTTACATGAAATACAAAAGTAGACAACCCTTTAACTATCTCCATCCTTCATCTTTTGTCTAGATTTATACTTAAGTCATCTAGCTATCTATTAGCTTTGTTTCTATATAATAACATGTAGAATCATTCATGTCAAGAGTACATATGCAATTACTTAGATTCCTCCATTAAAAATTTCCTAATTCTTATAGTAATTTGTTAAATTCCATCACATTTCCTCCTAACTTTAACCCTTTTGTTCTATTTTTTTTCCTCCTTTTTAGCTTGAAAATACAAATGGACTCAAAGATTAGAAAAAAAAAAAAAAAAAAAAAGAGGTAGGTGTAAACACAACATGATCATCAAAACACCCTTATTGGATTCTTTTCACTAGATCTTGTTTGTTGGTTCCGTAAAACATAATTGACATATACATACATCGCATAAATTTTTTTATGACGAAAATAGTAGACAATTGAAATTTGCATCGCTTTCTATGATCTAAAGAAAGCCTTGCCTAAAACATGAATCTCGATTATTATAAGATGAAAACTAGTGGATGCCACTACTAGACATGGGTTATATTATTTATGCTTAGATTTACTATGTGCAATCAAATTGAAATAACCCAAAAGGCATGGATGGATTTAGGGAGGATCAAAGGCTGCCCCAGCCCCCATCTTCGAAAAAATTTAATCATAAAAAATGATTAAAAATAAGAAATGATAATATATATGTACTCTAAATGTAATATTTGATTATGTACTACAGTAGTTTAGTGGTTATGTACATCTTTTTTAAGAGGTCATGGTTTCAATTTTCGTGACTATTATTTTACCTTTTCTATGATGTATTTATTTTTCCATTATCTATACGTCATTTTCATTTTCTTCTTTATTGTCTTCTTTTTCTTCACAATAACCAAAATATAAAATTTCATTTATTATAAAGCTATTGTTAACTAATTAAACTTTCGTGAATTGTTATCTATTATATGCATAATATATATATATGAGTAATTTTAATAATTACTTAGATATGATAAGTGCCCATACAATCTAAACTTATATGCATGCATAATGTAACATTAAATTCCCCTTGACCTTTCCTTTTTTTTTGGTCATGGTGAATTCTCCTCTTCCTTGCTTAAATCATGTCGGCTGGAGGGAGTTAAACATACACACACACACTTCTATTTTCAAACATAAAACAAAATCACACACATTTTCTCCAACCGTAAAGCTCCAAAAAAACTTTTTTATTTCCTTTTGTTTCCAAAAATCATCTAGCAAATCAAGAAGAAGAAAGAGGAGCTTTTCCATCTTTATTTCTCCAATTACTAAGAAAATAGATAAGTAGTATGTATAGTATATGTTTATTTTGTATTAATTATTTTTGTGTATTTTTGTACATATATGTATCTCCTAAAAATTTACATGTAATATAGAAATGTATGTAAGGTTGCATCTTTTTATTTATATATGTTTATACATGTACAAGTATTAAAGTATGTTTATGTATCCATACATGTTGTATTTAATATGGAGTATAGAAGACTATGTTTATATATACCTATGTGTATATATGCATGTATAATCTATGTATATTTAGGTTTGTATAATTTTCATTTCATATGTATATATATATATACCACATGTCACTAAAAATATACATATATATTTATATATTTATAAAGTACAAAATACTAGTATAGTATAGTATATGTAAAATAGAGTATATATAGGTATGTATGTACGTATGTATATAATAGTATTTTACTAAGTAATTTCAAAATATAGATATATATATATATATATATATGGATGTGGTAGTATATGCATAAGTATTAGTGTATAATATTATGTATATTAAGTATTTTTAATATATATATGTAATTATGGCCATATATATATGTATAAAATATAAAAATACAATTATGTATATATATACTCATACATACAACATATGTAGTGTATTTATAATTACATTATTATATTACATAAGTATATTAATACGTATAAAAATATGTATATTAATACTGTGATATATGTAAAAATACAGATATACCTAAATAGTACATATATAATATACAATGATATTAATTTAATAAATAAATTAAAGTAGTATATATAAGTTTATGTACTGTAAACCTTAAAGAAATATAAAATAGCTAATTTGCAAAAAATTTAGTAAAATATAATAATAAATAATATTATATACATATTACGCAAAAATAAAAAATAGGAAAAATATTGAAATTATACAAATTTTGGAAATAACACGTGGTATTTATCCATGTTCCCACGACAGCATAAAACTAATTTTAATTAAATTCATAATAAAAATTAATAATAAATTAACTAATTGATTGGAAAGTTATTAAAATAGTAAAAATGAATTAAATAAATCTTAAACCTTAAAAATAGCAAAATATATAAATTATAATTAAGTAAACTCAAAAATAAGAAAATTACAAAATATAAGAATTAGATATTTATTAAATCCTAAATATGCCAAGAAAAGATTAAAATAATATTTTATAATTATTTAAGTTGAAATAATAAAATTTATAATATTTTTACATCATAATGATTTTGTATATTACTAGATTTATTTGAAATGAAAACCTATTTTGTAAAATACAAATTTAAATTTATGGTTAAAAAAAAAAACCTAAGTGTTAAAACTAGGTTGTGATTGATACCGATGTATCTCTAAACTTTACTTTGGAGAGTGTTAAATTTGATGTTATATGCAATATCAATCAACTACATATATATTGTTTGGCATGTTGTTTGTTCATATATTCATATGTTTAGTAATAAATTATTTGATAACCTACTTGCTGGTATAGTACAAGAGATAACTCACTAAACTCTTGTAGTTTATTCCCTAATAATTTTTCTTTTATAGATTACTAAATAATTAGATATGGGTTAAGAGTTGAGTGTGGAGAACCAATGTTGAGATGTATAGAAGTTAGAATTTGAGGATAGACTATATAGTTGATTTGAATTATTATATATAATTATTAATACTATATTTAGATTTTATGACTTTCATAAGTTTAAGCTCTAGAACTATATTACCTTAACTTAGTATTTGATAGGAGATACTGATTCTCTGTGGTTCTGGTGGACTGTAGAACATCGAATATCCATAGTAACTTATATGTTATAGTAAATTAATTAAATTAAAAATCGAAAACTTTAGTAACTAATTATTTAGAGTTTTGTAATTTTTAACTTATAAAACGATTTTCATATTGTGGGTGTATACATAATATAAAAATTTTAAATAATTCTACTAAATCTTTTAAGGTCATGACAATAAGAGCGACAGAAAGACAACCTTTTATATTAAGGATAAGTACATTTTTAGTTCATAACGTTTTATCAATTTTCTATTTGAGTTTTAAAACTTTTTTTAAGGTTTAACAAATCTTGCAAAATTGGACTTTTACTAACACTATTAAATTTTCTATTAGTGTTTTCCATTAGGCAACCTCTAATTAACCTAAAAAATTAATATGATTAGATAATATAATTATATATATATTAATTAAGTAAATTGATACGATGTACAACACAAAAATTAATCGGGGATCTTGATAACTATTGTACGCCATAATCTTGCAAAAAATTAACAAGTCCAATGTTTGCAGCAACCAAATTAATTACTTGATAGAAATCTATTTCATAAGATGCATTCATAAAATAGGTTTTCATAATAATGTGAAGATTTAATGTTTCAATGAAGCCAATAAGGGAAAAAATGCCATTTAAATTCAATAAATCACACTTAAAGAAGTAAAATAGGCAACTACTGTGAAAGTTATAAAAAATAAAAGAGTATGGATCATTTGTCTTAGAAAAGTAACTTTTGGCTCTTGGCAAGGTGTACTCTTGACATTTGGAAAAGAGTTCACACCTTTTTATTGTGCATAATTACGTCTTTCAATAGCAAATTCCTTCAAATCTTAAACCCAATTCTTCTCAACTAGATTTCTACGCGTTCTCGGGCATTGATATGATCTTTGGGACTTTGATTATAACTTTAGCTCTAGATTCTCATCACTTACGGATCTAGGTTTCAAGGCCCAGTGTTTACATGGTGCAAGAGGAAAAATGATCCTTCGGTGCGACAAAGAATTGATAATTTGGTTTTAAAACTACCCTAATATTCATATCTTTTCTACTAGTTTGCTTTTGCATTAGATGATGCCTCCTACTGGTCCATATTTAATGTGAAAGAGAAAGCAGATGCTTTCATTTTGAAAAGTAATAGATAAGAGAGTAAAGTTGTAGA
Source organism: Lumnitzera littorea (assembly GCA_024138015.1). Taxonomy (NCBI): domain Eukaryota; kingdom Viridiplantae; phylum Streptophyta; class Magnoliopsida; order Myrtales; family Combretaceae; genus Lumnitzera; species Lumnitzera littorea. Next base: position 116,527,245 of record JAMXBB010000001.1, read on the forward strand.
TAAATTTTTATTATATTATGTTTGTTACGTAGAAATGATTTAGAATTGAATGAATTATAATAGAATGAAACGAAGAGTGAAATGATAAATCCTTTATCGTGTTTGAAAATTTTCATGGAATGAAATAGAATAAAATTAAATGCATATATAACGTTAATTGTAAAAAATATTCTTAATTATTGAATATCATAATTAAATTGAATATTAAATAAATAATTTAACTAATAATAATAAATAAAGAAGGAATTCCTCTTTGAAACTGGAATTAGAATCACGAGTCTATTCTGATCTATTCATGCATATCAAACATTACAATACTTAGGATGGTGGAAATAAAATTGTTGATAGTATCAATTTGACCGGTTAGAGTAAAATAAGTTTAGAGTAAAATAAGTTTCTTACATAATCAGGAGAGAGTTGAAAATTTGTTGCAAAGATAGGAAATCGTCAAAGCTCAATTGAGGAGACTGATTTGAATAAGGAATGGGAAATCAAATAGCAATTAATTGAAGCCTGTGAAAGCGAGGAAATCTGCTAGCACCAAAAGTCCAGGGTTAATTGGCTGAATTTTTAGGGGATCAATGCATTCCTTTCTTCCATAATTCTGCCTTAACTAGATGACAAATAAATAGATAAGTAATCTGACACTTTCGGAGAGAACGGATATTGGATTGAAAATGAGTGTCTCTAGAGCTATTTCAACAACATATATCAAAAGAATGGGCTAAAAATAGGTGCATTTAGGTTTTGGTGAAGAGTTAATTTCGAATCGCGAATCGATTTAAAATTGGTTTAATTTATAGGAGATCGGACCGAATCGAACTGTCCCTTGAACAATCAAGCCTTAAAGATTCAGGTGGTTCAAAAAGGTGGAATCACTCGAATTGATGGATCACGAACTGCAGAACCGACCCACTATTAAACTAACGGGTCAGCCCAATCAGTTCGCGATCTTAAAAGAAAAGAAAATAAAGACTATTAAGTCAGAAAAAATAATTGGATAATATCTAATAGATCATTGCATATTAAAACTATTTTATTTACGATGGTGAATAATAATTTTTTAAAAATAATATCATTAAATTAATGATAAATGATTAATTATAAGTTAATTATATATTAAAGATAGATAAAAAATTCAATTTATATTAATGCATGTCATTTTTGTAAAACTTCTCAAATGTTAAAGATTTAAATATGAGAAAAAAATGAAAAAGTTTAAATTATATTAAGTTAGAAATTAACAAAAAATTAGAAATTATTAATGAATTAATACATTTAAAAAAATATATCATATTATTAAAGATTATTAATATATTTTAAAAATTAATAAAATATTTAAAAAATTAATTCAAGAGTCAAACTAGTCCAGAATCACCCTTTACAGCTTGATCACAATTCAACTGTAGCCAAACTCATGAATCAATGGTTCCAAACCGATTCAGAGCTAGGCCGGCCTGTTGCCTATCTCTAAGTGCATTGCATTCTTCTAGACCACATTCAATCTATGGTATATGCAAAAAGAAAGTGAAGCATTGTGTAGAGAAATGATAAATGAAAAGATGAAAGAAGCTACCTTCCATAGGGAAGATCCAAAGTTTTGGGCCCAAATGGCTTTTTAGGGGTGTTCTATCAATAATATTAAGGTCTCTTGGGTGATAATTTATGCTATTTGGTTCAAGACTTCTCCACTTTAAGTATAATCCCTTATACACTCAATTTTACTAATCTCATCTTAATACCAAAATTGACTAATCCATAGTTAATCTTACATTGCAGACCTACTAATTATATCCAAACCAAAATCCTCGTTAATCATCTTAAATCCTCCCGAGGAGGAATTATAAGTGAAAGCCAGAGTGTTTTCATCTCAACTGAAATAATTCATAATAATATTATTATAAAATATGAGGCTTTTTACTCCCTCAAATATAGGAAATGCGGTAAGAAGTGCTTTTATACCAAAAAATTAGACATGAGCATGGCAAATAACTTACTTTACAGCCTGTAGTAAAACCTCTTAGAAGAAGCGTTGGTTAGATTTTTTTTTTTTAATGGAAAGTGAATCAAGTGGATAAATGCATGTGTAAATTAGCGCATTACAACTTAAGATTAGGAAAATTTAAAAAAGTCGTTTCTAATGGAAGAGCTAAGGTTAGAAGATCTTCTATCTCTATATCGAGAGATTCTAGGATTTCGTTTTTATTTTTAGGAAATTAGTTAAGTTTTTCATTTCATTACTTATTTATATTATTTTGAATCTGAATTATTAAATCTACAGTTCATTCAATAATTAAGATTTAAATAAATATAAATTAAAAATAAGATGAAAAGCGATATTACGATCAGACCATAAAAAAATCCCATTATATCTCTTTGTTTTTACAGCACATCTTCTCTCCAGATGCTTCCTGAATAATCACAAAGAAGATTTTAAATGGTCCTAAATTAAGAGAAGGCATATTATCTTTACACACCTCTTCTTTCAATTGGTGATTTTTTGTTTCTCTTGAAAGCTTAAAAAGTAAAGTATGCGCCTAAGCTACTAAGGATTTAAATATTTAAAAATCCAGCATGTTCTTTAGCCTTAATACAAATCCTAATATAGGTTAATTGTTCCGTATTCTTATTGTTCAAGACCTTAGGAAATATTCACTTCTATTGGCATTATGGGGAGAATCAAGTCTACTGCGCAATTTATGAATGTTAAAATGTTTCACAAACTCGAGATTGGAGAAAGTAACTTCTTTCTCTTGCTAGCCATGAAGTACCTATAGCAAATGCCATTCCTGTATATCTTATGGGATGTTTCCCTTTGAATTTCGTTGATATTTTCCTAAAGCAATTTTATGATATATACAAGTTTTAAACACACAACGCTCAGAAACTGAGCAATAGACCCAAAGTTAAGCTATTCTATGGAGAAACTTCTATCGTAGAAAATATTGAATAGATTACGAAGAATGTACTCCCTAGTAGTTATGAGAACGTGTCTTCAGGGATAGGATGAAGAATGTTAGTTCGATAAAAAGCAATTTTATGATTAGGGGAAAGAATTTACCTGACATTTAAATATTAAAAAAATATTGAAAAGACATCTCTTTATTAGTAATATATATATATATATTTTGCTAATAGTATTTTTTATAATAAAAATTAATACTGAAAACGTACTATAGTAATACGGGATGTGAGATTAAAAGAAGTAATATCGAACTATAATTTTTTTTTTGGTGGGAATATCGAACTATAATTGGAGAACCCGAACCGTGACCTTGTATCTGAAGTTTGAGTTTGTGTGGATGTAGGCCTTTGAAGGTAATTTCGTTTTTAATTAAAATGAAATACAAGATATTTTATTATTTGGAGAAAAAATCTCAACTCTCTTGAAGCGGAATTCTTCATAAAAAATTAAAAGAATCCTAACGTCATCTATATCCTTTCATTTCCCCGCGAAATTTCTCCATATCTCTCTTCCTCTCTCTCTCTTCAAGACTTCTCTATTAAGTATAACTCACCTTCACCGTCCTCCGTACCACCAACACCATGGGCGGTGGAGTAATCAGAACAGCCACGAAGATCCCTGGCATCCATGCCGTCAAATCTGCCCTCTGTCCCTCTCCAGCCGTACTACCGGCTGAGCAATCTCTTCGCAGCGCATCACGGAATGTCTCCTCGGCGATTGTCTCTTCTCAGAAACCTAACGATCTGCCCGCTGCAACGGTGGATAAATCGTCATGGGAATTGGATGAGTGGCAGTTCGACGACGGTTTTGAGAACTGGGAGGTGAATCGGAGCTCCGGTGAGCCTATGCCTAGGGTTGTGTTTGGTGGTGTGCCGAGTTATGATGAAGCGAAAGAGGCTACTACTGAATTGAAAGATGCTCTCGAGAAGTAAGGACTCAATTAGGGTTTTCGTAAAAAAAATTCGTCTTTTTTTTTTTTTAATTAATGGTTATACTGAATTGAAAGATGCTCTTGCGAAGTAAGGACATAATTGGGGTTTTGTTAAAAAGTTCGTCTTTTTCTATTTTTTTTGTTATTGGTAAAATTTTAAATTTTATTTGGTAAATTTGAAAAACATTTGATACTGTTTTTTTTTTTTTAATGTTTGACGTATAACCTGTTTGAGTTGAATCGAAAAGGAAAATCATAACGGCTTCCGATGGAAGTTTGATAATTTACTCTGGCTGACTAGTGATCTGTTTAATTGATGAGCGATACGTACGTGAAAATGGAAATGCAATTTTTAACATGTTTTCAAAAGTACCGTAATTGATTTTACTCCATCGGGTAAGATAAATCATAGAACATTGAGAATATGTGTACGGATGTCAATTTTCACGCAAAAAACACTTTTGCATTCATATGTGGCACACTAGTCTTGAAACATAGCTTCGCATTGTGATAGCTTGAGCTAGAATATGAGAAGAGGATGTGATGGTAGATAGAACCAATTATAACGGGAATTGATTAGAAGTGTGTTGCCCTTGTTCCTAACAGCAAAGAACTGAAGTGACATATGGAAAAAAACGCAGCCAAGGAAATGTTCTGTGGTTCCATTTTGTCAAGGACGGTGGATTCTTAGCTGCTGAAAGTTTGGTCCTTCGTGTCAATTAATCAGATCACAAGTGTTTTTAGAATTGTAAAAATGATCGGTTTTGTTACGAACCACTAAATTATGTTTTGTTTAGTAGGAAGTCCCTTGAAAACTTATCCGTGTTACCTTATGAGGTGCCTGTATTTGCCTAAGTACTGCTTGGTTTCTTGTGTTTTAAGTACATTGAAGGTTGCCCATGTTTAGGTGAAAGTGGAATGTTTCTTTTTTATTTTATTGTTATCATGCTGGGTCACTTGTTTTGCTTGTTGACACTGTGGCTTTAAAATTTTGAGTCTGAGATTATATGCTGGTAGATGATAATTTCATTTGTGGGATGGCTTTTAGGTGTCCTTTATTATTATCAAGATGGTCCACCAAGAGTACCCTTTCAAATGGATTGAAAAATTTTTTAGGATAGTAAGTTGTTAGTACTGTTGTGGTTCTATGTCACTCTTTGTGATTATCATATTTTCATAAAATTCTACTCATCTGTCTTTCTCTGCCTATTGCAACTATTAGAGTTCTTGTATTTAGGAAGATCAAGATATACTTTTCTGAGATGAGGTTATGTTAGACATATGGGCTAAAGACTTCATTGAAATGTGTGTCAGCCTTACTGTTTTTTGGGTCTCTTTCCATGACTTCTACAGGCAAAATACCTTATCAGTGTTCTTTTGGTGCAGTTGCTATCCTGCAGTTGAAGGATTTCTTCCCTTGATATCATTTAGATCTACTATGAATGTCTGTTTACCCCCAAAAGATAAAGGATCATTCAACAATACAATGAGTCAAAATAGTAGTACGATGAGGTTTTTGGACTAATCGTTAATCTATATGTTACCTTTTATGCATCTAAAGCATTTGAAGTTTGCAGGATGTACGTATGGTGTGATTTTCACTCTCTATTGCTCTAGTTGATTGCATTTGTTTCATACCTCTTCTGTATATATATATACACGTGCACACACGCACATGCATACACACACACACATAAGTGCAGTATCTTGGTATCATACGATTTTGTCTATTTGAAACTTTATGTTGTCTCTGCCTCTGGCTAAATGAGTGATTATACAGGGTGTATCTGTCGTCAAACAATTCTGGAACGGATGATGCAATTCCAGCTAGCCAGTTGTCGGGTTTGTCTCTTGTCTCAAACTCTTGCTTGGAGAGTAAAACTACTGTTGCAAGCGAAGCTGTAGCTTATGCTGTGCCAAGTCATGCTGTGCAGGCATTTAAACTGCTTAGTCAAAGTCCTGCTGCTCAGGTATATAATTACTTCATCTAAAAAAAAAAAGAACATGGAAATTTGCATAGTGGAAGCTTAAAAAGAAATGTTTCTGCTAAAGTAATTTGGGAATGGGATATTAGGAATGTGGAGAGAAATATTTCATTTTCTTCCTTTTGATTTCTTTCCAGCTTGTAAGAAAATGAGACAATCACTTGCTTGTAAATTAATTGATGTTTTTGCATATGACAAGAGTATTCAAATTTCTGTTGGCAATCATTTGATCAACTTTTCTTGTGCAAAATTTTCCCCTTCCCTTCTTGCTCCCCCTTTCCCTTCAATCCTTATCTGCTGGTACTTATTGCAGACTTTATCCTTTTTTCTGGCAAAGCCATCTGGTTTGTATATTGTCTTTGCCATTTGGTGTAATGTTGATCTGGGAACATTATGGACTAATTCTAGTACATCTTATATCAGTATAAGAGATCCATGTAGGATAAATGCTTTGTGGCTGCATTTGCAAGTACTTCTGGGAGTAAAGCACATACTTCTCCACTTCCCCAAAACATAAACTAAACAAGAAGAGAAAATAATCCCTGTTCCTTTCCCCTATCATCTGCAGAGTGTGGTTGCTTCAATTGCCAGTGATACCAAAGTTTGGAATGCTGTGTTGCAAAATGAGGCACTTAAGGACTTTGTCCAGTCACAGAAAACCAGTAAGACATTGCTTATGCTTTCTTATTCTCTAGTATCCACTATTATTATCTCTCTTGCTGGAAGTTTTATTATCAAACCTTTACTGGGTTTAAGTTTGAACTTTGTTAAGTGTCAGCAGGCTCTGAGTTCCCCGGTGAAGCATCTGCTGAAGATGCTTGTACGAAAGATGGCAAATTGGCAAACAGATTCGAAGAAGTTCCTGATGGTAACTTCTTTGAGAACCTTGAACGTGGCTTCATCTCTGTGTTGCAGAACATCAAGCTTAGTGTTGTTGAGATGGTGAGCAATATCTCCAGCCTCTTGCATAACATCTTCAGTCTTCCAGGAGCAGATGAGAAGACAGCTGATGATGCCAACTCTGGACCCTCCGTTGAAAAAATTTGGGGGACGTCTTTCATAGGGCTGGCAGTACTGGTAGTGATGGTAGTTCTTTTGAAGCGAGTTTAGATTGCTTGCAAATAATTTGTCGAAGTTTCTTAACAGATATGCATGTCTTGTCAGTTTGAGTCAGCAATTGCAAGTCCTAGATTGGGCGTACAATAATCTGAGGAATCTGTGTAGTTAAGTTCTATTTCCTGTTTTATTCAACTTTGTCTGGGAATGTATATACGTTCTCTTTCGCTGGTTGGTTTCATAGATTAGGCATCTACAGATATAGTCATGTAATCATGGGAGAAAACTAAGAGACTGTAAGTGTATGGCAAGCAATCCAGCTTGGAACTTTTATATGCTTCCTTTGATTGATGAAATCTATGATTATGATTATCTTACACTTTCTCACGATGTGAGATCCTAGGGGGTTGGGTCTTGCAAAATGTATATAAATGAAGTATATCATAGCCCTGAATTAGAAGCTTGGTGAATTTCACATGCTTAGGGATAAATTTGTTCTTTTCCAAGCAGGTAGTTGAATTTTATCTGCTTAACTACATATGAATGGTTTCCTAAGTAGGTAAGTTTTGCTTCACTCGGTGGGTGAAGGGGTCATTCGAGTGTATCTAAGATAGGTAGGTACTATGTTCATGTAAAGATGTCAAGATATTTATGCAAGGATCTCAACGCCCGTCACCTTCCATTTGGATTAGGAGTAGGGCTAGATATACTTGCTTAATAAACTTATATTCTTATTTGAATTTGGGACCTGTTTAACTCTTTGGTTTCTATTGATTCTAGAAAGGGGTTTGGTTATTCACCTTTTGATTTTGATATATATTAGTAGATAATATGCTCGTATTGTATGTGAAAAAAAAAAAAGTTTGTACTATATATATATATATAGAAGAATTCTAATAATATATAATTATAATAAATTTTCCTTTAGAAAAAAGTAGCAAATATTGATCAAATAAGATGTGTAATGAATTTTTTAAGTAATAGTAATATTGATAATTAAAATAATAAATAAACAGAACAATAATAATCTTAGAAATAAATATGATAAAAAAAATGGTAACCGTATAGTTAAAAGGATTTGTTATTAAAAAGTGGTAATTAAGAAATTTGTAAGATAGGTTTAAATATTTTTTTTCTTATAACTATCATAATTAAAACTATAAAATATAAATGGTCAGTTAAATAGTTAATTATAAACAGTTAAAAAAGGATTTTCCTTTAATATAATAGATTAATTTTTCTTTGAATATTAATATATATATATATATATATATATATATTCAAATAGAATCTATTGAATATTCATGGCATTTCCTAAGCGGGTGGGTTTTGCTCGATTATGTTCGTCAATTTTTGAGATGGTTAAACTCTTTAACTACAAAATCGGAGTTTTTTCTACGTCAGTAGGAGAATTTTATCTGTTTATCGTTTTTTCAAAAGGAGGTAGATGAATCTTAACTGTCCGACAAGAACTCCACCCTTTTCCTATCAAGTGGCAAGGGACCGCTAGGAGCACTTCGTGCTATGGATGATTTATCGATTTGGATTGAATGCCTGTTTGATGAATGGTTGTGAAGTTTGAAGTTTTGATTTTTTTTTCCCCCTTTTTATTAAAGATTAATTTTTATCTTGGTTTTGTTTGATCAAACCTTTTAGGTTGAAATTTATGTTAGCTCTTTGGCTAATAAGCACTAAGAATTGTACGAGTAACTTCATCTTTTTGTGAACACACTACTAATAATCACATGGCAATGGTGATTTTCTAAAAATTTTGTCCGACAGTCCAAAGAAAATATCTTGTAAATCTTAACATTTAAACCACTTGTCATCTGATATAGGTTGCTTTCGTGAGACACAGAATCACTTTCGGAGCATAAGAACAGCGCTAAGTTAAACTTTATCTACACAAATACCCGTCTACGAGATCTCGGTCTGGCTCAAACTTGTCGGAGTTGGCAGTTTCAAGTCGGAGACTGCCATTCCTGGTTCTCAAAAACTGAGAGCCGGGACTAGCTTGCCTAGGAGTTAGGACTCGTCCGTTCTCCGATTGCGGTTCCTGGATCTTGGACCTGCAAACCAGCCTAAACATTTTTTTTTTTTTTTTT